>JAJOOO010010917.1:0-37025 GCA_029582685.1 Solanum piurae
GATTGACTTCTATACGGTTGGCTAGCCCTTTCCTTCGGAGCTGCCAGAGTGTGGAGGTTTGTTAGCTTTTGTTGTATATATTTTTATGGGTAGGTTGGGGCCCTGTCCCACCAATCTTTACTACTCTTAGAGGCTTGCAGACTAGTGTGTGGGGTGTATAGCTACGTTATGGCCATACTGGCCTATGTGGTTGGTTTGCTGAAGCTTGTGAGTTGTTTGATGTATTGTATTGATATATACCTGCTTTTAGTTTTGGTATAGATATCATGGTGTCCTCGACGGCCCAATCAAGACTTCTGTGCTAGTTGGCTATTTATTTATATGATCCCCTGGGAGTAGTTGTTTCTTTTATAGACCAGTTGGCAGGGGCCTTGCCAGCCGATGGCTTAATTTTAAGCCGAGATATACTTGTTTGATTTCTTGATTGCATGTGGCTGTCATGCGCTAGTAGCAAATGGTTCAGCAGGGTCGGCTCGGGCCTGAGTTTTGGCATTAAGAGCCAGTTGCGCCCTTGAGTTTGGGGTGTGAAAACAATAACCCCTAATTGCATGTAGGGCACAATAAAACCCCTATTTTATCTTCATATCTTCACAGGGCACAATAACCCCTGGTTGCATATAGGGCATAATAACCCCTATTTTATTTTTCATGTCTTCACAGGGCACAATAACCCCTGGTTGCATATAGGGCACAATAACCTCTATTTTATTTTTTCGTGACTTCACAGGGCACAATAACCCCTGGTTGCATATAGGGCACAATAACCCCTATCTTATTTTTTTATGTCTTCACAGGGCACAATAACCCCTAGTTGCGTATAGGGCACAATAACCCCTATCATATTTTTTCATGACTTCACAGGGCGTAATAACCTCTGGTTGCATTTTTGGCACAAATCTCCCTTTTATTGTATTTTATTTTATATTTGTATTGGGTACAAAAATATTATTTTTATGCCTATTATAAACTTTTATAGCTTTCACCAATAACTTAAAAAAATTTCCTAGTACAAACTGGGGCAGAAAATTTTATTTTATTTTGTTTGTTTTATTTCTATGGCGTGCAGGTTTCTACACAGTACACAAATTTAAAGTTCAAGAATAAGGAATCATTTTCTCAAAAAAAAAACAAGCATTCAAGAATATCATGCGGAAGAGAGTCAACAACTCAAGTCAAATCATAAGTTTCAGGTCTTAGATTCAGATGTCCAAATCAAAGTTCAGAATCAATGTACCTACCCAAAAAAGGTGAAGCGATAACCGAAGATTCAAAACGAAGACTCATGACTAGTGGAGTAGATAGGATTTTGTATCTTTCCTTTCTCTCATATTGTATTTTTCTTTTTAATGTAATAGTTGGAGCTACGAACCGAAACCTCGACAGAACCTTGCTCGACTACTTAACTTATTCTCCTATCCCTTCCTATATGAACTACATCTGACTCCTTATCATTAACTCAAAGATAGGTAGTTTGTTCAAAAGTTAGGGCGCAATCAAACCTCTTCTCTTTTACTTATTTTCACATTTTTGAATAAATGTCTCAGTCAAAAATTAGTCACATTGTTCACATCTTTGCATGAAAACTCTTCATGTTTCCAAACAAAGAGGGGCAATCTGTGAACACCTAATTTTTTACCGAACCTAAAATAAAAATAAAAATTATTACACCATTTTTTAATATACTTAAATATTATTATAGGTTTGTATGTAAAATGAATTTTTAAAAAAATCTGAAAATTACAAAAAATATATGTTTAAATAAAGCTGGTGAATTTAATGTTTTTTTTTTAATCCTTCAACTTTTACTAGCCTAAAATAATAATATATATTATAAAAAAATGAGTCCTAAAATTTGTAAATTACTTACCCTTTATCCTAATTAACCCCAACTTCCATAACTTATTTCTCCTAAAAGCACTCTTCCTATTTTTATTTATTATTTTATTTTTTATTGTTTCCTCAAAATCTGGAACGATTTTTTTCTAATATTTTTTACATCACACGATTTTCTTTTTCTCTTTTTTTCTCATCTGTTTTCTTGTTTTATTATTATTATTATTGTTATTATTTATTTATTTTATTTTCTTCCTTTTTCTCAACCCTAAAATTCTCAACTAAAAATTTTAAACTAAATTATATTCCCATCCCATCACGTTTCTTTTAATTAGTACCAGACTCACATCCAAAACTATTATAAAAACACTCGCTCAGTAAAGAAAAAAAGGGAACAGAGACACACAGAAGAAACGAGAAGAAAAAAAAAACAGAGGAGCAAAAGCAAAGAGAAGAAAAAGTGAGTTTTTCTTTTATGAATTAAGTCTAGAGTTCGAGGTTTCGTTCGTGGTTTCAAGTTCGTGGATCTTAAAGTTAGCCTTGCTAAACTTTGGAAATCAGTAGATCGTAGCAGTTGTTTTTGTGGTGAATCAATTTTCACGGCGAGGTAACTCTAAATTCTCGCATGATTTAAATGGAATGCTTGTACGAAATTTGATTCCAATAATATGAAGTTCTCCGAGTCGCACGTTATTATTATCTAATATTGTTTGTGATGTATGTTGTGAATTATTTTGAGAATTTACGAATGCTTAGGAAAACGTAATCGGAGACGGGTTTTTTTCTAAAAAAGTAAAAATAAAAAAATGTATCATACATTTTCTTTTTAATTATTAATATTATCTTATGCTCTTTAGATGCAATTTATATTGAAATTGGTTCCATAATATTTAAATTGAATAACTAGTATTTCTTTCAGCCTAGTCTTCATTCAAGAAAAATCTTGTTGAATTTATTGTTAGATTAGGATATAAACTAAAGTTTAATTTATTAGCGATTTATAAAATCTATGTGGAATATGTTTTAGTCTTTTTAATATATTATTTTGAATAAAAAATAATTTACCTTTAAGATTATTATCGCTTTAATTTGGATTGTTAAGGCATATAATTGAGAAGAGATATGGACTCTATTTAGAAATTCATTATCAAAGAAAAATGAATAAATAAATAAATAAATGAACATTCAAAAAAAATTAAAAAAATCAAGAAACTAAAAAGAAGGAAGAAGAAGAACAGAATGTAAAAAATGAAAAAATATAATAATAAAAAATAAAGAAAAATGGTACAGAAAACGTAAGAGAAAAAGGATGATTAAAAAATAAATTTAAAAAAAGAAGAAGAGGAGGAACAGAATGTTAAAAATTAAAATTAAAATAAAGAAGGGAAACGTGCTAAAAAAAAAAAGTAACAGATTACTTAAAAGCATAAAAAAAATTAATAAAAAGAATGAAAACAAACGAAAAAACGTGTAGCTAAAAAATATATTTTAAAAAAAAGAGGAAAATTTTCTTCGAAATAGCATCTGTCCAATTTCTTTAGAACTTTTTTCCTAAAAGATAATCCTAAACATAAAATTTTATTTCCTATTTTAAATCTAAAAAAATACAATCCTAAAATAATTTGAACTCTAAAAATCTTTTTTCTACACAAATTCCAATTCCTAGCAACTAGATATCTATATATATATTCTACCCATAATAACATTAAAAAAAAAAAAAATCAAATACAACAAATACACGATAAAAAGCAAAAAAAAAATGGGAGTTTCAAGTTTCAAATTCGTAAAGGTCCATTTCTTAATTGTATTATATTTTGTCTTGAGTAGATTTATGCCTTTGTATATATTTTATTAACGGACAGTTTTAAAATAAATCAAAGAATAAGGGTAAAAACTTTCTTTTTTTATTATTAAGCTAATAATATAATATTCAAAAATTAATTTAAGTCATATATAGTCAATAAAGCGACCGTGCTAGAACCACGGGACTCGAGGGGTGCCTAACACCTTCCCCTCGGTCAACAGAATTCCTTACCCGAATTTCTAGTTCGCAGATCAATAAAAATAAAGAGTCAAATTTCCTTTTGATTAGGGATTTAAATAATAAGGTGACTTGGAACATCAAAACTCAATTTCAAGTGGCGACTCTGAATAATAAAATAATCCCTTTTCAGAATGTCACTTTAATTGGAAAAACTCTTTTTCTTTCAAAACATACATTTAATTGTTTTGAGGGAAAAAAGGGGTGTGACACCATGACACATTACTGACTACAAAAATGGATATAATTCTAGCTTGATACATGTGAATTATTGGATAGAACTTGATACAATTATAGCTAGTGCGTACTTAATTTCATGTATCATGTACATGTGATTTTCTGAATTTTAAATGTATCCATTATCCATTTTAATCATTATTTTTTTTAATGTACTTAATTGAATTACTTTCAATTTTAAATGTACTTAATTGAATTACTTTCAATTTTTAATGTATCCATTATCCATTTTAATCATTATTATTTTTAATTTGTATATTGATATATAAGACATGATACATTAATGGTTAGAGTTTGATACATTACTAATTAGACTCGCATGTAATGGGTTTGCAGATCTGTGAGTTATTTTGTTGTTTATATAAAGTAACAGATACATATGAAAAATCTTTTTTGATTTTTGAATTTGTAAAAGGATATATATGCAAATGATTACATTAATGAAAACAAAATTGATACACTTGTAATTTTATACATGTGAATTACTGGATACAACTTCATACGGTTAGAGTGAGCGTGTTGTGAATTTTTATTTTTTAAAATTATCAGTATGTGAATTTTTTTTATTTTTTTAATGTATCAGCATTGAAGAGAATACATTTTTAATGTATCTATTATCCACTTTAGCATGTGTATTTAATTTTTCTTCTCTATTTTTTTAATGATACATAAAACAATAACTTTTATAATGTATATTAAAATTGCAGCAATGTATTAGTGTGTTTATCAGATGAATGTTCGTGGAAATTGAAGGCCTATGTTAGGAATTTTCTTTTACAGATATACATCCCTACTACTCTGATTACTACAGATCAGATGCATTAGCAAACACATACGAAGTTCTAATGGTTTCAATATCGGATAAGGACGATTGGCCAGTTTCAAAATTTGTTTTGAAGAAATTGTCTTACCACATAGGTTACAAAAGGATTCCTGGACGATCAAAGAAAATAAGGGGAAAATCCACATGAAAAGCTAAGTACAAACACAAATTGTTGTGGACGTAATGAACAAGAAGGTCACAATCGAAGAACTTGTAGTTTCTTTCGGAAAGATGGTTGATAAAATATTTATTGGAATACTGTTATGTTTTCAGATACATTAAGTTTGATTAAAGATCAATTCGATTCTTATATTTTCCACTGTTATATTGATATACACTACAATTTACTATTAAATGATGATTTTTTTATACAATAAATTGGCATGTTAATATTTTCAACCTTGTGTACATTTATGATTGAACATAATACTCATTAAACATAACAAAAGATGTTTGTATTAAATACTTATTTAACTAAATATAATGTATCTAATACATCTTGCAGAAGAGAATTTTTGACTGAGACGCAATTAAACGCGATGCTCAATGAACATGACACACAATATGTGTATCAGATACTTATTAAAATTAAATATAATGTATCTGAAACATGTTAAATAAGATAATTTTTTACTGATACAACATTTAACATGATACTCATTGAACATGACACAAAATGTTTGTATCATATACTTATTATAACTAGATATGGTGTATCTAAGACATATTGAGGTAAGGATAGTTGAGAAATTGTAGGAGCAAAATTTTGACCCCTCTTTTTGGGGGTTTTAACAACCTCTGCTTTCAAAGGTGAAGGGACATCATTCTTCAACTTTTCAATATTTACCTTCGTCGTTACTAAAGGATCGTGAAGTTTTTTAGATCTATGTTTAGCCCAACCAATATCTTCATAATCAAAAACACATTGTGCCAAAACAAGACGAAAAGATAGTGCATCTACCATATTTATTAGCGATTTGAAGAAGAATTTTTTTTGAAAAACAACGGTTACTACTCTAAGAATAAAGTGGTACATAATGTATCAATAGCAATATATTGAAAACTCAAAATTTAGAAAATTTCAAAATATTGTAATATGAATAAGTTTTTAGAGAAACACTATAAAACTTAAGTGAAATTGTCTTAAAAATAAAAAATATAAAAACATTGTCTATGCATAGATACTTAATCACTACTCTATGTGAACCAAATCTTCTTCGAGTGGTGGTGTGGATTGACCCTTAGGCTTTGGTGGATCATCATTTTCGCTGACGTATCCATTATTTGCCTTGTCGATGTCATATCTTCACAACAATGTTGCATATCTATTGCGTAGATACTCTAGACGAAAATCATCTTGGGGCATATCGATTTGGTCGCTCAAGAACTCTGCAAATGTAGCTGCATATAACCCACTATCTCTAAAAATAATGCAGAATATAAATTATAAAAATAAACTACA
This sequence comes from Solanum piurae, assembly GCA_029582685.1. Classification (NCBI taxonomy): domain Eukaryota; kingdom Viridiplantae; phylum Streptophyta; class Magnoliopsida; order Solanales; family Solanaceae; genus Solanum; species Solanum piurae. Next base: position 6,397 of record JAJOOO010010917.1, read on the forward strand.
CATATGATTTAAAACAAGAAGATACAATACTTACAAGCTATCACTTCTTTGTTGCATAATATCTTCGGTAAATTCAACATTAAATGGATGTTGTGGCTTCAAAAGTGTATCAATTTTTTTGTCCTTATATGCATCAAGTTTTGACCAGTTTGTTCGCTCTATTTTTTCAAAAAATCCATTGTCGAGAAGGTAGCATTACCGACAACTTTTTTATATCGCCAGCATGTACTTTTTTCCTTTAGACTAATACAGAGTCATATACGCATATTAACCTCTATTTCAGTTCAACAACAACTAACACCCAATGAAACTGTCCATCATAGTTAACCGGAATGTAAACGTCGTCTACAAGATGTCATGGTAATCCAGCAGGGATTGAAAATCCTTTGATAATTTGGGATATTAAAGCATATGAATACAACTAACATTCACTAATACATAATAGAACAAGTTTGAAACATGACAACTCTATATTGTATATGATACATGAATAAAAAAACATCAGATCAATACAAAAAATGCTTTATTGTATATTATAAACATAATATTTTGTATATGATACAATATTATGAATATAACTAACAAATGACCAACTATGAATTTGTATTTTGATACATACATTCAAACTATTAGTAAAAATACAAAACAAACATAAAACATATATGTGGAAAAATGAATTTAAACAACAATGTATTGCCATTTTTTATTGATGCACAAAAAATAAATGTATCATATACTCATTCAGATTTCAAAAGCTAATATATAGAAGTTATATGATACATTAATGAGAACATTACATACAAGAGTTCATATTGAACTTTGTTATACGATACAATCCAACCACATATTTACTACTATGTTGAAATTAGAATTTTAATGTATTAACCCTTTACAAATCGATTAGTATCCAACAGAATATGAGAACATTGTAATGTAAAATAATGTATCATTTTGCTCTGAATAACCCATGTACCATAACACATGCAAATTAATGTATCAGTTTGTTCAGATAACATACCAAATACCATATCAAACACAAAAAATTGAAGAAAAAAAAAGGTACAAAAACACATACTTTGGGCAGTGAACGCCTGGAGATTGGCAGTGTTGTTTTCCTTCCTTTTTTTGGGTTTAATTTTACAACATTTGGTTTTGAGGATGATGGTACTTCCTTGTTCAACTTGGAAATACTTCTATTCTTCTTCATTGCTAGTGGGTCGTGCAAAATTTTGGATCTATTTTCAGCCCATTTGTCATCGTCAGAATCATATATTCGATTAGTATTAGAAGAAATTGGTTGAGTAACCCCAATACTAAACGAAGCACCATTATCCATATGTATCAGAAAAAGAACTTTGAACAAAAACAAGAACTTGAAAAAAATAACAATGGAGAAGACATCTCCTACCTATTCAGATGTTTGAAATTGGTTGACTGGAGGGAGAATCATTTTGAAATCAACTTGATAACTGCTAACAATTTGGAGAGAATTTAGGGAGAAAAAAAAGGAATTGAAAAGGAAGTGGGTAAATATGGGTTTTACGTATGTATCCGGAAGTTTTAAGAATTGGGATAAAAAAATAATTTTTTGAAATATTTAAAAAAGGTAGGAAAAAATGGAGAATAAGGAAATTTAAGTTGTGTATATAAGTAATTTTTCTTAATTTTATCTGATTAGCTTAGTTTATTGCGTTAATGGGCTGAGTATTTTGGGCTAACCCACTAACACACATTTGTAATTGGGAAATTTTTCAAAATGTCAATATTTTAGCATTTAATAGGATCCCTTAGCCACATTTTCAATATTTATTAAAAGTGTCAATATTTTAGTTTGTTATATATCTGATTTATGTAATTTTTTTAATTCATTTAATTTGAAAGAATACGATTATTTAATAACAGAAGGGAGAAAATCAAGGGAGAGAATATTTCAAAAAAAAAGGTAAATATCACTTAATTTTCTCATCAGTTACATTTTCAAAGAAAACTCAAATTGAATATGTATACTATTTGTATTCATTCTAGTTTTCATGTTGTATTTTGTATAATGAAACTTGTATTTTTTTATTAGTTTGTATTCATTCCAATAGGTATGCAAAATAAATCTGTAGTTATTTAAGAAATATATTTGTATTCATGTATTTCTTTCACTGTGTATTTTTTTTTTCTTCGTAATCTTGTATCCTTTCTTAAGTCATATTCATTCCAATATGTATTTTATTTGTATTTGTATTCATTCTAGTTTTTATGTAGTATTTTATATAATAATATATAAAATATAAAAAACATATGATGAAAAAGTGAGAATGAAATATAAAACTGAAAAGGAATAAGTGAATATTTGTTGCAATCATTTTTAAAGAAATTACATAACTAGGTTGCATACCTTTAGAATGAATACAAATTAGGAACAAATACCAAACTCATAAACTATGCGACATGAATTTTGAATGAATACAAATATTAGTAGCATACATACGGTTTTGAATACAAATTGAGAAAGGATACAAAATTCTGCAAAATAATTATAAAAAAACAAAACAAACTAATAGGAAGTTCTTCTTCCTATAAATAAAATACATATCTAGTTGACATACTTTTGGGATGAATTCAAATTAGGAACTACAAGATTCATAAACTATGCAACATGAGATTTTGAATGAATACAAATATTAATTGTATACATACTGATTTGAATATTAATTGAGAAAAGATACAAAATTCTAAAAAAAAAAAAACTATAAATACAAAACAAACTAATAGGAAATTGTTCTTCCTCAACTGGGTCTTCAACAAGTTTTTCAAAATCTTCAGCACCCAATTTTTTTTTATTAATACTGTCTTTACATAATAGAGGGAAATCTCAAAAGATACTTGGTGACAATGTATTTGGGTGAAAATTATTTTGAAAGAATTGTGAGATTTTTTGAACAAATTGGAGGAAAATAGGAGAGGTGATTTTCTTAGACAAGAAAAAGAGAGAAGTGTGAACAATGGTGAAAAACTCAAGAGAGAGAAAGGAGGAATTTTGGGTAAAATCCTAGAAAGAGGGGAAAGTGGGTAATGGAGATTTTTTTTCTTCTTTTTCACGTATAGGGGAGTAAAATTAGTCCAATGTGGGGCCTGATTTGAGAAATAAAAGGAAAGAAAATTAATTATATTAGGACACCTTTTATTTGCTAAAATATTGACATATTGACATTTTCAATAATTATTTTAAAGTGTAGATGTTTTTAATAATTATGTTAGGGAGTTTGACTAGTTTGCTAATTTTTCCTTTGTAAGTTCTCTTCTTTATTTAATAAATCTAACCTAGTGGGTCCTTCCGTTAAAAGAAAATATTTAGGACTTTGATATTATTAAAATTGTAGATACTAAATTTTTACTTATTTGTAATAGATACAAATTTCTAAAATTCGGCTTTTAAATCTTTTCTTATTTGAATTATTAAACGTCTTAACATTTAAAATTTTAAAATAAATATTTTCACTTTATAAATCTTAAATTATAACAAACAAAATAAATAAATAATTACATAAATTAAAAATATTAAAGAAACAGGTTAGATTTTTTAAAATACCTTTTTAACCTTCCATATAAAATTCTTTATCATATATTGCAACACCTCATATCCGTAAACAGACCTCAATGCAGATTTCCAGAAGTTGCAGGTGCAACCCACGGTTGCCACCCACGGACCGTAGGGTGACCCATGGTCCGTGCTGGTGGTCCGTGGTTCGCATCTGCAACCTTCCCCAGAAACCCCCCAGAAAATTCGTCTAAGGGTCAGCCTATGCCACGACCTACGGACCGTAGGTCAGACCACAGTCCGTGGTCCATGACCGTAGGTCAGACCCTCATCTTCCAGCTCCCAGCCACGATCAACAATTGACCAGTATGGATCGTCAGTCGATCGACGGTTCGTCGGTCCCGTCCATTGGTGACCCCGACAGTTTTTAAGTCAGGGGTCTTTTGGTCTTTTCCTTATGCGTTAGACCCATAAACTACGTCGTTTAAACACTAAACTACGTAGTTTTGATCATTTTTAACCTAGAAACATAACTAGAACTTACCTAAGTCAGATCATTCATCAAAACTTAGAAACATTAGAGCGTAAGAGAAGAAAGAGGTCAAGAACCCTAGTTCAAGAACGCAACAAGGTAGCCTCGGGGCGTGACAAACTTGGTATCATAGCACTAGGTTTAAGAGTCCTAGGATGTATGAAAAGACGCACTAAGTAGAGTCTTTTTCATGGGTGTGAAGGGCACCACATCTAATGAAAGGAAGGTCGCGAAGTGTTTTAGGAACAACTTCACTCTCTGTTGTTACTCTTATCGTGCATAAGGTATGATCTAATTCCTCGTTCTGACTCGTCGTTTTGCGTTTCAGATCATGCATCCTCGTAGAGCTTATGGAAGGGGTGCTAATGCACGCAATGCTAACGCAACTCCTCCAGTCCCAAATCAGGAAGTTTCGAATGATGAATTTAAGAACGTTATTCAATTGTTGACTCAGAGTGTGACCAATCAGAACAATCATTATGTTCCAGTTACGACAAATGCTAATGTTGGGTCAGCTGCAGCTAGAGTTCGTGATTTTGTTAGGATGAATCCACCTGAGTTCTTAGGATCGCAGACTGCTGAGGATCCCTAAAACTTCATTGATGAGGTCAAGAAGATCTTTGGAGTGATGCAGGTAACTAGGAATGATCGGGTTGAGTTGGCATCTTACCAGGTTACGGATGTAGCTCATATCTGGTATACTCAGTGGAAAGAGAGCAGGGGTACAGATGCAGCTCCTATCACTTGGGAATACTTTAGTGAGACTTTTCTAGACAGGTTCTTCCCACGAGAGTTGAGGGAGGCAAGAGCTTAGGAGTTTATGAATTTGAGGCAAGGTTCCATGTCAGTCCAAGAGTATGGACTCAAGTTCACCCAACTCTCCAGGTATGCTCCTCACATGGTTGCCGATTCCAGGGCACAAATGAACAAGTTCATGTATGGGGTATCCGATCTTGTGAAAACAGAGTGTAGAAATGCTATGTTGCTGGAAGATATGAACATATCTAGGCTCATGACTCATGCTCAGTAGGTTGAGGGTGATAAGCTTAGGGAACATGCCAAGGAGAATAAGAAGTCTAGGATCGACAACTATGACTATTCTCAACATAAATCGAGTAGTGGTAATCGCTCACAGTTTCAACAGAAGTCTTCAACTCCAGCACCTTCATCAACTAGTGTTCCATCCTCTAAATTCTGAAATGATCAAAAGGTAGGGCATCCAGCTCCAAGTTTCAAGGTAGTATTTCAGGCACCAGAACCTACCCAACTTGTCCAAAGTGTGGTAAGAACTATTCGGGCGAGTGTTTTGCAAGAAAGGAATGATGATTTGGGTGTGGTGGTCACAGGTTGAAAGATTATCCTTCTAAGCAGGGTCAAAGAGGTAACGATGGTAGAGCTCAGTCCACAACTTCAACAGCACCAGCAATTCGCCCGACTCAGCAGGGTAACTCATATGGTACAGGTGACGGTCAGCGCCAAAACAGGTTGTATGCTCTCTAGGCTCGCCAGGACCAGGAATGTTCTCCTGATGTAGTCACTAGTACGTTACGAGTCTTTGACTTAGATGTTTATGCATTGTTAGACCCAGAGGATACTCTTTCCTTTGTAACTCCTTATATAGCAGTCAAATTTGATGTTAGTCCAAAAACTCTTTTAGAACCTTTCTCAGTCTCTACTCTAGTCGGTGACCCAGTTATAGCTAGATGGGTATAAAAAAATTACCCTGTCACAGTCTCCCAGAAAGTCACCTCAGCAGATCTTGTAGAGTTAGAAATGGTAGACTTCGATGTCATTCTAGGCATGGATTGGTTACATTTTATGCCTCAGTAGATTGTAGAACTAGGATTGTTCGTTTTCAGTTTCCAGATGAACCAATCTTAGAATGGAAGGGTAGTAGCTTAGTACCTATGGGTCGATTTATTTCTTACCTTAAGGCCAGAAAGATGATCTCTAAGGTTTATCTCTATCATCTAGTTCGGGTTAAGGATTCTCGCTTCGAGACTCGAACTCTTGAGTTAGTTCATGTAGTTAATGAGTTCCCAAAAGTCTTTCCAGAAGATCTTCTCGGAGTTCTTCCCGAAAGGGAAATTGACTTTGGAATTGATCTCCTTCCAGATACCCATCCTATCTCTATTCCTCCTTACAGAATGGCTCCAGCTGAGCTTAAGGAATTGAAAGAGCAGTTGAAAGACCTTCTAGATAAGGGCTTCATCAGACCTATTATTTCCCCATGGGGTGCGCCAGTGTTGTCCGTGAAGAAGAAAGATGATTCTCTCAGAATGTGCATTTACTATAGGTAGTCGAACAAAGTCACAATCAAGAATAAGTATCCCATCCCCAGGATTGATGACTTGTTTGACCAACTTTAGGGTTCTAGTCATTTCTCAAAGATAGACCTCAGATCAGGTTATCATTAGCTCAAAGTCAGAGATATTGACATTCCGAAGACAGCCATTAGAACTCGGTATAGTTATTATGAATTCGGAGTTATGTCATTTGGACTAACCAATGCTTCTGCAACTTTCATAGATTTGATGAACATGGTGTTCAAGCAGTACTTGGACTTGTTCGTTATCGTCTTTATTGATGATATCCTCATTTACTCTAGGAATAAGGAAGAACACGCGAGTCATTTGAGGGTTGTCTTGCAAACTCTCAAAGATCGCTAGTTATTCACTAAGTTTAGCAAATGTGAGTTTTGGTTGCAATATGTTGCTTTCCTTGGTCATATTGTGTCTAGCGAAGGAATCCGAGTGGATTCTCAGAAAATAAAAGCAGTGAAACAATGGCCCAGACCTACCTCTCCTACATATATCAGAAGTTTATTGGATTTGGCTGGTTATTTGAGAAGGTTCGTGGAAGGATTTTCATCCATAGCCTCTCCATTGACTAAGTTAACTCAGAAAAAGGTAAAGTTTCAGTGGTCAGGTGATTGTGAGAAAAGCTTTGCAGAACTGAAAACTAGGTTGACTACAACTCCCGTTTTGACTCTATCAGAAGGTTCAGACGGTTATGTTATCTATTGTGATGCATCCAGAGTCGGCCTAGGTTGTGTGTTGATGCAGTAAAGTAAGGTTATAACTTATGCTTCTAGACAGCTTAAGGTGCATGAGAAGAACTATCCAACTCATGACCTCGAGCTTGCAGCAGTGGTGTTTGCACTTAAGATTTAGAGACATTACTTGTATGGTGTTCACGTAGACGTATTCATAGACCATAAGAGCCTTCAGTAAATGTTCACCCAGAAAGAGTTGAATCTTTGCCAGATGAGATGGCTTGAGTTCCTCAAGGATTATGATATGAGTGTGTATTACCATCCTGGTAAGGCCAATGTAGTAGCAAATGCCCTTAGCAGACTATCTATGGGTAGTGTAGCACATGTTGAGGAAGAAAGAAAGGAACTAGCAAAAGATGTTCACAGACTTGCTCGCTTAGGAGTTCGTCTCATGAGCATATCAGATGGTGGTGTAACAGTTCAAAATGGGTCAGAATCTTCATTGGCAGTGGAGGTTAAGGAAAAGCAAGACAGTGATCCGATATTGGTTCAACTTAAGGGTGCAGTCCATCAGCAGAGAGTTGAGGTTTTCTCCCAAGGGGAGATGGTATGCTATCAGGGTCGATTATGTGTGCCTAAGGTGAGTGAGTTGAGACAACAGATTCTTGTAGAAGCCCATAACTCCATATATTCTATTCATCTAGGCACCACTAAGATGTATCGTGATCTGTGGGAAGTCTTTTAATAGAATGGTATGAAAAGGGTTATAGCAGATCTTGTGGATAAGTGCCCCAATTGTCAGCAAGTCAAGGTAGAACATCAGAAACCATGAGGTATGACTCAAGAGATATATTCCTACTTAGAAGTGGGAAGTGATCAACATGGACTTCATCACAGGTTTACCTCACACTCGCAGACAACATGACTCCATTTGGGTGATAGTTGATAGAGTTACTAAGTCTGCTCGCTTTTTGGCGGTCAAGACTACAAATTCGGCGGAGGACTACACCAAGCTTTACATTAATGAGATAGTCAGGTTGCATGGGGTTCCTTTGTCTATCATCTTAGATAGAAGTCCTCAGTTTACCTCTCATTTTTTGAAGTCATTTTAGAAAGGTCTTGGTACTCAGGTTAATCTTAGCACAACATTTCATCCGCAGACGGATGGTCAGGCAGAGTGTACCATTCAGACCTTAGAGGACATGTTGAGAGCTTGTGTGATCGATTTCAAGGGTAGTTGGGATAATCACCTTCCTCTTATAGAGTTCACCTACAATAATAGTTACCATTCCAACATTCAGATGGCCACTTATGAGGCATTATATAGGCGTAGATGTAGATATCCAGTTAGTTGGTTTAAAGTAGGTGAAACAACCTTGATAGGGTCAGGTTCGGTTCATGATGCTATGGAGAAAGTGCAACTCATCAGAGATAGACTTAAGACAGCCCAGAGTCGCCAGAAGTCTTATGCAGATGTAAGGAGAAGGGAATTAGAGTTCTAAGTTGATGATTGGATTTTCCTTAAAGTGTCACCTATGAAGAGGGTGATGAGATTTGGCAAGAAAGGGAAGCTCAGCCTTAGATATGTAGGCCCTTACAAGATTTTGAAAAGAGTTGGTAAGGTGGCTTATGAGTTAGAGTTGCCAGCATAACTAGCGGTAGTGTATCCAGTTTTTCACATTTCGTTGTTGAAGAAGTGCGTGGGTGATCCAGCATCTATAGTACCTTTAGAAAGTGTAGTTGTAAAGGATAGTTTCACTTCTGAAGAGGTACTAGCTGAAATCGTTGATCGTCAGGTTCGAAGGTTGAGGAACAAAGAAGCCGCTTCAGTCAAGGTTTTGTGGAAGAGCCAGTCCGTCGATGGAGCTACTTAGGAAGCAAAAGCAGCCATGAAGGCCAAGTATCCTTACCTCTTTCCTTCCGATTCCATTCCAGCTTGAGGTAATAGTTCCTCTTCAGTTTTTCAGTCATTCATGCGCAGTTTTAGTCTTAGCATCATGTTCCTTCAGTTTGTACTTGCATTTTCAGCGTATTTGCATGTTCTTGGAACTTAGTTAAGTCAGAAATCAGTTTCTAGTATTTAGTGGTAGAGGTTGCAGCTTTCTCCCTCCATCTCAGCTAAGTTTAGTCTTTATTCGAGAACGAATGTTCCCAAAGGGGAGATAATGTAACACCTTGTATCCGAAAATAGACCTCAATGCAAATTTCCAGAAGTTGTAGGTGCAACCCACGAACCGTAGGGTGACCCACGGCCCGTGCTGGTGGTTCGTGGTTCGCATCTGCAACCTTCCCTAAAAAACCCCCAGAAAATTCGTCTAAGGGTCACCCTACTGCAGGACCTACGGACTGTAGGTCAGACCACAGTCTGTGGTCCAGGACCGTAGGTTAGATCCTCAGCTTCCAGATCCCAGCCACAATCGATTAACCAGTACGGACCGTCAGTCGATCGACGGTCCGTCGGTCCCATCCGTCGGTGACCCTGACAACTTTTAAGCCAGGGGTCTTTTGGTCTTTTCCTTATGCGTTGGACCCCTAAACTACGTAGTTTTGGTTAGTTTTAGCCTAGAAACATAACTAGAACTTACCAAAGTCAGATCATTCATCAAAACTTAGAAAAATTAGAAAGTAAGAGGAGAAAGAGGTTAAGAAAACTAGTTCAAGAACGCAACAAGGTTCCATTAGTTCCAGCCCCAAAATCGAAAGATTTCTCCGTGGAATTCGTCACCAGGTATGTGAAATTTCACTAATGGGTTCTTTTCACCCATTAGGTCCCTAGAATTCAGTCAGATTCGTGATTCCCTTCATATTATCTAGACCTAGGGTTTCTAGAATTTCAGCAGATTATTATGAATTAGTTACTTTAATGTTCTTAATCAGATTATCATGATTTTAGTATTGTTTCGCGTAGATTCTTTCATAAATTCAGAACCCTAGCTATGTAGTTCTTTTAGTTCATGAATTACACATGCTAGGTCAGATATTTCAGATATACATGCCTCAGATTTGAATGTTTCATTATCAACATATTAATGTTGCATTTTCAGTTAGCATGTCAGTTTTGAGCTATCCAGTACTACAGAAATTCAGTAATAAATTGTTAATTACCTAATCAATTGGGAGAACTTAATATCGAGTGGACTAGGGTCAGTCACCCTCAAGTCCTAGAACTACGTGCCCCGTAGGTTATAAGTCTCCTCTGTGGGCATCATTTTAGTGATCACGCCAGCATGCCTCTATACCTCTGGCAGGGTATATTGGGTCCTCTCGATGGGGCATATACATCAGACTCCACATCTAGCTCATGTGATTTTACGTCGGTTATTAGTAGCCCTTACAGTTCAGTCAGATTATATTGTATTGATCATGTTATCAATATAGTTCAATATTCAGTCTCAGCATGTTATAAACTTGGTCATTGCATTCAGAACAATCATGTTAAGTATTTCCAGTATCCTTATCATGTTCAGGTTATATCATTGCTTATTTGCTTGTTCAGTTATGTTATTATTCAGCTTTATTCTATCATGCATGCTCAGTACCTTTCAAGTACTGACACATACTCTGCGCTACATCTTCTCGTGATGTAGGTTCAGGTCCTCAGCAGTCAGATCACGCATAGATCGGTTCCCAATCTTCAGTTCAGCAGTATCATTGGTGAGTCCTCATTCTTCGAGGACTAGTGACATGTTATCTTTCCATTTTAGTTTTAATTTTAGTTTTGCTAGATCTAGCTAGGGCATGTCCCAGCATTTATAGTCAATAGAGACTTTATTTCATACATAGTTAGTTTCAGCTTTAGTCTTAGAGTTTGACTTTTCATTTGTATTCAAACTCTCGATTTTCATATATTCAAACTTAGTATATGGGTATTCCCCATCCTTTTAGATTATTTATATGATTTGGCTTCCGCACAATATTTATTGATTCAGTTTGCTTTAGTTTGCTTATGATATGCCAACAGGGTTAGCTTGGGGTCACTTGTGATCCTAGGTCCCGTTTCCGCGTCCAGGGGGTAGCCTCGGGGAGTGACATAAAACTAACATATACTTTAACGTCAATTGTTATTTTTTAATACTTCTTCTGTTTCAATTTGTTTGACCTACTTTCCTTCTAGTAACTATTTAATTTCAACTTTTTATATGATATGTTTTAAATCACGAAATTAAAATACATTTTGATATATTTGACATATATGTATTTAACATCACAATATTCAAAAGTTTTTTAAACTCTGTGCCGAGTCAAAATAGATCAAACAAACAAAAAAAAGAAGTATTTTTTTCTTATATATAATTTTATGGGTTGACACAAAACACATTTATTATTATTATTTTATTTTTTAGTTAGAAATGGATAATGTAAAGTGTATGTAGATAGGCAAAAATACCTGGCTTAGAAGACCCCCCATTCCATGTCTTCCCAAAGCTTCCTAGAACCAACCTGTTAACACCGTGGCATTACAAAGCAGCATATTCCCCTATCCCCATAAATACCCTTAGATCCTTCCTTATTTACACCTTATAACCTTCCCTTTAACTACCTTTACAAGGGCATTTTCGACAATAGCTAAAACAAAAGTCACTTTACATCCAAAGGCGGCTCTCAAAATTCCGAAAACACCCTAACCTAACGGATATAATTATACAAAGAAGAAGGATAAAATTGTAACTTCACATAAAAAGAATGGCTGCTGGACTTCAAACAGTAAATAAATCAAAATTAAACAAAGTGGGCTTGCGATAAAGAGCGTAGATAGGGTGGGTGGTTCAAGAACTCCGGTGAAGGGTTTTCAAAAATTCCGATATTTTTTCAATATTATACTTCTTTTTCCTGCTATCGTGAAACCCACTAAAGTTTTTTATTTTATTTTTAATCGAAAGTTGAAATCTTTGATTTGTAATTTTTTGAGATTCTTGGAAAGGTCATTATTGGGGTTTTTTGGCAATGTCTACACCGCCGAGAAAGGTTTTCTCCGGCTGGACTTTGACACCCAGAACCGATCTGGCTAATAAGACAGTTTCTAAGGGAAAAGATGTTGTTTTTATGGGTTCTGGACAAAAGGGTTTATCATCAATTCAAGATTATGATACTGTGGACAAAGTAATGCTACTTGATAAGGTGTCGAAGCTTGAAAATGAGGTTAACTTTACTAACCCCACTTGTGTTTTTATTTTTATTTTTTATGGAATATGATTGTTTTGCTATTTGGTACTTTTTTTGTTTTCTTGGTTTTAAACTTTGTTGGAAGAAATTGGTGTAGGAAGAAACAGTTGTAATTTGCTTGGTTTTATGAAGTTTTGAAGAGCTTATTTTGTATTTTGTACATGGATCTTGTAAAACATTGGGTTTTGTTTGTATTTGTATGTTTGGGTGGAAAGTAGGCTGTGCTTATTCTGTTTGTATTTATATGCTTCTTAAGTAGTAGTATTTATTTTCAAAAAATACATTGAAAAGGAGAATCACAAGTTCAAATTACCTGCTAAAACCCTCAGTAGTTGTGAGATCCTCAGGCAGGGTAGCACTGTGGTTGTTTAATTAAAGGGAAAGCCCCTTTAATTCATGGGAAACGAGGAACTAGTTTTCTTACTCTGAACTCAGAAATCCTTTGATTTTTGATCCGGACACTATAGGATGTGTTTTATTATGATTAGTAAGCTAGAAGTTATTATGCAGTGTCCATTCACTGCCCCTTCATTACATGAGATAACTCTAATTATGCATTAAATTCAAAGATTTTCCCTCACCTAGTAAGGGTTAGTTTTTAGATGACAATCATATGTCCAGGTGTGTGACCTAATTGTCAATGACGTTGAGATGGACCATTCACATCTGTGAAGTGTTGGTGTGTTGGTGGGAGGTAGAAGTTACCTGATGGATTAATCGTGGTGTGCGCATGTGGGTTGCAACGTCTAGTGTCAAAGGCGAAAATCTTTAAAAATCATTCTAGGTCTATTCGGGCTTTAACTGCAACATAGTTCAGTGTGGGGTTTATTTTATAACTTTTGATGACCGTGGTGTCCGGGCTAGTTGTTGCGCACCTCGACTAATTCCACGGGATACCTGCACCTCCCACCAATCCACCAAAGCTAAGACAGATAGTAAGAATCACCTAGTGTTTTTGTCTCTGGTGGGGAATTGAACCTGAGACCAGTTCAGTGTGGGGTTTATGTATAAGCACTATGAAGAAAATAAAAATAAAAATATACTTGTAATGCAAGCAATAGTAACAAATTCATTCATAGTGTTCTCCTTTACAATTAATGTATCTCTTTACTGATTTTATCTATTGTTTAGTACCGCTTGATTCAAGATAGAACTCATGAGCAATGAGGGGCATGCTTTAGTGCCTTGCCTACACGGAAGTGCAGCTTAAGCAAGGTGAAAATCTCTCCCTGAGATTTTCTGAATTTCAGGGCTTAAGCGTGCCTTAAATGAGCCTTTGAAAACACTGCCAACACCATTATTATTAGCATAATACTCTTGACACTCTTTTCTTTTTGGTCTGTTCAAAAAAGATCTAGCTTTATATTTGAAAACAATTTATCTGTAACATTCTCATTTTAGCCTTAATGACGTTCCCATATTGCAATGACATGCCATTTTAAAAACGAAAAGATGTAAGGGTACTTTTGGTATGTTATGTATATTCAGCTTATTTTAAAAAGTATTATCTTTCTTTTCTAAACTCGGTGCCAGTCAAAACCACCAAGGAAACGGTTGAAGAGGCGGTCAAAGAGTACTGGTTGAAGAGGCGGTCAAAGAGTACTGGTTGAAGAGGCGGTCAAAGAGTACTTATTTTCATACTTATTTCCAAGGTTCTCTTCTCTTGGTGCTACAATGGTTTCCTTGGGGTTGAGATATTGGGTAACTTATATGTATACATTTGTCAAACAGCGATCATAATGTTACTTGGTACCAAACTAAGATTAGTAATGAAATAGATTGCTAGACCCACTCTTGGTTGGACATAGAACTTTTGACATGCTGAGCCACAAACATTTTAATTGAAGCTCAGAGTTTATTCATTAAGCTAGCTGAGAGCATTTGTCCATCTAAAGTATGTGAGACGATAATCCTAACACAAGCACATTTTCTAACTCATGTTTCCTGTGGACGGGAGAGAGAGTTGACTTCCAGAAAGATGCCAAATTTGTATGATGAAACGACAATCTATATTGCCATAAGGACAATTGCCATAAGGACAACATATTGGTTTCTCTACCGTGAATTTCCGAGTTCAGAAACTAACTGTTGCCACTAGGAGAAAGCTTTGGTCTCTGAATCACAAATTCTTCCTGAGTTCAGAAAATTTTCTACTAGTTCCTGAATTACCAAAACAGCTTGCTAAATTTTGTTGAACTCTTGAATGTCATACTATTTTTCCATGCTCCCAAGTTAAGTCCAATTAAAATAGAATGATTTATTCTAACACTGTTTTTGGTTGACAGAGCAAGTTGGAACTCAACTTTGCCTTTTCAGAGGCAATTCTTTTTCCTTTTTATGTTTCGGGTCTTTGGTTCGTTGGTAAGGACAAAAAAGACATGATATTGGGGCTATGTCATGGGTTGGAACTCTACTGTGAACAAAACCTGGTATTTAAGGGCCCATATTCCCCAGAGTTTTGAACGTGTGTGCCAACTCGAGTTGGCTAGAAGCTCACATAAGGGATTTTCTTCGATATAAAAAGTGTTTCTTTTTAAATTTGAATATTCAAGAATCTTGCTAAATTTGATGACAATTTTGAACTCATTTCTTGCAAGTGGAGCTGATGTTATGAAATCCAAGTTTTGGTATAATATAATCTTCATTTCTCTTTTACTGATTGACTGATTGTACTCTTTTGACATTTCAGTTACCTCTTATACTGATTGTACTGTTTTGACATTTCAGTTACCTCTTATACCGATTGTACTGTTTTGACATCTCAGTCTAATTAACAGTTAGACATTCCATGTTGTCTATGAGTTCATCAATCTATTAAATAGCCTTGAAATTTTCTTTCTATATCTGGTATTATCCATGCTTTTGCATATAGAAAATTCCTGTAAGTTGTATTTACAAGATATGTTTCAACCTAACTAATTTCCCTAGTCCACCCACCGATAGAAGGGGAGGGGGTTGCCCTTGTCATGGCCAAAGATAAAGGTATATAGTGCAAGATCTGCTTCTTTCTTTGAAGTATATGTTAGTGTTTCTCAGTATATATATGTTGTGTCATTGGTGTATGAGTTTCAACTAATTAAACAAGTATCTTTTTGTATGACTGCTGTGTTTTTTCTGTAGCTTGTTGACTATCAATACAATATGGGCCTTCTCTTGATTGAGAAAAAGGAGTGGTCTGCTAAGCTTGAAGAAATTAAGCAAGCCTTAAGTGAAGCAAATGAGGCCTATAGAAGAGAACATACAGCCCACTTAATTGCTCTATCTGAAGTGGAGAAACGAGAGGAGAATTTGAGGAAGGCATTGGGTGTTGAGAACCAATGTGTGCGTGAGGTACGTTTCTTCTACTTTATTAGCCAACCATGTGTTTTAGGATAAGACTGTTCTTTCGAAAAACGTGTGATGAGCAAGCTAACATGATTATAACAATCAGACAAAACAAATAAAAACAATGAGTAATGATATGTGTCAATTATGACCATGCAGTATGCTGCTCTCCTATACATTCCATCTTTTGTGCTTTAGAACATCACCAGTTTATGTTGCCAAGAATTAGTAATAATGATACGTGTCATTTGTAACCATACAGTATGGTAAACTATGTGTCATAAAAAAGAGTATGGTAAACTATGTGTCATAAAAAAAAGTATGGTAAACTATGTAACTAATGGGCAGACAAATTCAGCATTTGTGCTAGAGCTACATATGTTTATCTGGAATATTTCCATGTAGCACAAACCTGTCATACAAACATTTACCTTGGCTTCTGGGGTGATACAATTTATTTTTAGTTATCTAATGATCAAAGAGGGCCCAGAACTTCTAAAACTCTGAACAAAATCCGAATTATAGAAGGCACTTGCGAGGTAATTTTGTTGATCTCTCCATGTTTATTATGTGGTGAACTTGCTCGATTCTCCTAAATGAATATTGAACATCCTGGATCCCTGCTAGTGATGTGTCCGGTAAATTTCAAATTGTTGGCTGGTGCAGTTAGAGAAGGAATTGCGTGAGATGCGCTCTCAGTATGCAGAGACCAAGTATGTAGCTGATTCGAAATTAGATGAGGCAAAGGCATTGGCTACTAGTGTTGAAGAGAATTCACTACATGTAGAACTGAAATTGCGTGCAGCTGATGCCAAGACCGCTGAGGTGAGTAGAAAAAGTTCAGATATTGAGAGGAAACTACGTGATATTGAGGCTCAAGAAAGTGCACTTAGAAGAGAACGGTCCTCTTTCAATACTGAGTATGTTCCTTTGAACGTTATTATTTTTCTCATTTCTCTACGCTACTTGTTCTTTTTAGGTTTCACAGTAACAGTTTTTCCCCCTGTTATGTCAGGCGTGAAGCTCATGAGAGTGCTGTATCTAAACACAGAGAAGAGTTGCGAGAATGGGAAAGAAAACTAAAGGAAGGAGAGGAGAGGCTGGCTGATGCCCGAACATTGCTTAACCAAAGAGAGCAGCGAGCAAATGAGAATGACAGCATTCTGAGGCAAAAGCAGAGTGACCAGGAAGATGAGCAGAGGAAGATTGACACTGCTAACTCCGTTTTGAGGAAGAAAGAAGTTGACATGAGCAGCCGACTAGCCAACCTTGCTTCTACGGAGAAGGCAAGTGTCCTTTGAATTCTCCAATGGAGTAGCTAATGTGTATATTGATCTATCTTTATGTTTATGAATTTTCCATTTTATACAGGAACTTGAGGATGTGAGAAAGAGCCTGGAGATAAAAAAGGAAGAATTAGATGAACTACAGGAAACGCTAAATGCAAAAGAAAGAGTAAGTACCTGCATTTTATTACTGATTTGTTATTCTGAATTCTTGATTGATATTTATGAGGACAGTCCCTTCCTTTTTTATTCAATTTCTCTTCAGTAATTTTTCCCTTTAAAGTCTTTTGTTTCTGAGGAAGATGGGAACTTGGAAAATAAAAGTTTTAAGTATTTAACTATCATATTTTTACTGTGTTTGTGATAAATAATGAACAGGAGGAAATTCAAAAGCTAATGGATGAACATAGAGCTATCCTGAAATCTAAGGAGGAGGATTTTGAATTAGAGATGAGGCAGAGGCATGCATCACTAGATGAGGAACTGAAAAACAAGGTGATTGAACTGGAGAAGAAGGAGGCGGAAGTTAGTCACGTTGAAGAAAAACTCAAAAAACGCGAACAGGCACTTGAAAAGAAAAGTGACAAAATGAAAGAGAAGGAAAAGGATCTTGAATTGAAGCTGAAAGCATTAAAGGAAAGGGAGAAGTCTCTGAAAATTGATGAGAAAGAATTGGAAACTGAAAAGAAGCAGATATTTACTGAGAAGGATCGTTTACTGGCTTTAAGGGTTGAACTTGAGAACAGAAGAACTGAACTTGAAAAACAACAGCTCAAGATTAACGAGGGAATTGAGCGGCTAAAAATAACTGAAGATGAGAAAATGGAACATGCTCGCCTTCAATCAGAACTGAAGCAGGAGATCGACAAGTGCAGAGATTTACGAGACACTCTTTTGAAGGAAGCTGAAGATTTAAAGCAGGAAAAAGAGAGATTTGAGAGAGAATGGGAAGAGCTGGATGAGAAAAGATCTGCGATCAAGAAGGAGTTGCAGGAAGTTAATGATTCAAAAAAGAAATTTGAGAAACTGCAGCACACTGAAGAGGAAAGGTTGAAGAAGGAGAAACTGGAAACAGAAAATTATGTTCAGAGAGAGTTGGAAGCCCTTAAAGCGGCACAAGAGACATTTGCAGCTACAATGGATCATGAGAGATCAGTATTATCTGAGAAAACTCAAAGTGAGAAGATCCGAATGCTTCATGATTTCGAAAAACAAAAACGAGATCTTGAGAGTGAAATGCAGCGGAAGCGGGAGGAAATGGAATTTGCGCTGCATGAGCAGAAGAAACACTTTGAGGAAGAGAGGCAGAGGGAACTCAGCAATGCTAACTATTTAAGGGAAGTAGCCCATAAGGAAATGGAAGTGATGAAGTCAGAAAGAGTTAAGCTGGAGAAAGAAAAACAGGAAATTTCATCAAACAAGATGCATCTGGCGGAACAACAGTCAGAGATGAAAAAGGACATTGATGTGCTCGATGGTTTAAGCAGGAAGTTGAAGGATCAAAGGGAAGCTTTTGCAAAAGAAAGGGAGAGGTTTCTTGCTTTTGTCAAGAAGCAGGAGAACTGCAGCTCATGTGGAGAGGAGATTCGTATATTTGAGCTTTCTGAACTTCAAACTCTAAATGATGTGGTGGATTTTGAGGCCCCTTCCCTGCTAAATGTTGCACAGGAATATTTAACTGATGGTTTCCAGGACACACCTGGAAGGGCTAACAATGAGTTGTCCCCAGGTGCTCTTAATTCAGGATCTATGGCTTCTGCTGGAACCATGTCCTGGCTTCGCAAATGTACAACAAAGCTTCTGAAGTTTTCACCAGGTAATAAAATTGAGCATCCTGCATCTCAAGATTTCATTGGCGGATCTTCTCTGGAAGAGAAATTTGTAGGTGAATTACCTGATACTATGTCGGAAAAAGATCAAGTAGATCTGGCTGTCTCTATCAACGACACATTTGATGACCAAAAACTTCAAACAGATAACAGTGTTAGGGAGGTGGAAGTTGGCCAAGATGTTCCTGAAGACTCTCAGCATTCAAACATAAATAGCCAGCGCAGACCCGTCAGGAAAGGGCGTGGTAAAAACAGTAAGACAGGTCACCCTAATTCAAAAGCTACAAGTGCAAAAATTATCCTTGGAGAAAATCTCAAGGAGTCTGAGAATACGCACGTCAATGGAGGTTTGGAGACCTCAATTAATGTGAATGAGAGCCAGAAAGAAGAATCTAGTCTCTTTGGTGAAGCGCGAAGTAAGATTAGAAAGCGTACTCGCATCCATGGAACAGCAAGTGAGTTTGATGGAAGTCATAGTGATGGACAGTCAGATAGTGTGACAGCCACCAGCAGGAGGAAGAGGAGACAAAAGGCTGCCCCGTCTGTGCAGGCTCCTGGTGAAAAAAGATACAATCTCCGCCGTCCCAGAAGGTACATCCCTTTTATGCTTTTTAGTTTCTGAATTTCATTGTAGTGCATAGATAAAATGAACAAAACCATGAATGAGATCCCTCCAAAAAATAATGTGTTGTGCAAAAATTAATTTTTATGCAAACATTTAGAAGGCTTTTGCTGGAGGGAATAAATGAAGCTCACCTTCTCCAGCCCTCCCTCCTTCGCTGCCGTGTCCAATAGGTAAAAGCAGAGTATAAATGGGGAGAATTGAAAGGTTTAAGCTTGTCCCTCAATGTATCTAGCAAAGTTAACTGAAGGCTGTGGGTAAAATGGTACATCAGTGACTTCTGACATCCTCAAGTCTCTTGGATAAGGTCACTTGTGGACATTTAGAAATGATATGATGAGTTCTTAAGGATTATGAACGGTAGTTGAATGTTCAAGCGCTGATGAACTTTT
This sequence comes from Solanum piurae, assembly GCA_029582685.1. NCBI lineage: Eukaryota > Viridiplantae > Streptophyta > Magnoliopsida > Solanales > Solanaceae > Solanum > Solanum piurae. The sequence goes on from JAJOOO010010917.1 coordinate 26,069, forward strand.
CCTAAAGGAGCTGTGGAATTCGACATTACTCATATCACAATTCCGTCCTCAACCTTGTCCGTCAAGATTGACAACCTTCATGTGATGAACATTGGGATTAAGTTAGTGTCACGCCATCAGTACCCTGAGAATTCTCTATGCCTGAATATTTTCCTCTTCAGTACAAGTTCTAGGTTTTTTGGTATCTAGAGGATTTTAGATCAAATTGTAGATTTATTAGGTTCTTTGTAAGCTATTTTCTTTTCTATAATTGTCTCTCTTTTGGAAGTTGCCAGCATCATATGCTGAGGAATACAAATTTATATATATGTATGTGTGTGTGTATATATATATATATATATATATATATATAAAAAACTAATCTTGTACTCCAGCCAGCAGACAGCTTGGTTCAGTTTACTATAGCTCTAACTATGTTTTACGGGAAGGAAGAGGTGGTTCAATTCGAATGCACTCCTTTCATGACCTATTTATTTCTATAGGCTTGGTTTTATTAAATTTAGTGAAGTTTCTTGCAGTGGTTAGTCCTTTAATTACCTGGATGTCAGAGTGGTATTCCTAGTTTCCTTCTCGTTATAAAGTTGTCTAATTCAATCTACCCAAAGGGACTATAGGAACCAGATTTATCACTAGCATCCTCGTGCTTGAGAGTCAATTGAGTGGTCTGGTGTTCGATTGTTTCTGATAAAAGATTTTAGGTCTCATGGAACTCCAACATTGGAAGGAGATGACCAACTTTCTAGTTGCTTCTCTTTACTTGGGTGCTCCTTCCCCACGTTTCTCACATTCTATGAGCTAGGAACAGGTGTTGTTTTGAAAGCTAATGGTGTTTTAACTTTACATGCTTGCCATCAGTGCTGCTGTAGCAACAGCTAATGGATCCTTGCCAGAGCTGATCTCAAAATCTCAGGAAGAAAATGGGGATTCCAAAGCCGTGCCAGAAACTCCTGCAGCCATCAGTGATGGAGAACTCAGAAACTCTGATGCTGCTCTTCCCGCTGTAGCCGATAGCCCTGTAAGTATACTCTCTATTTTGATATACCTAGATATTAATAAACTGGATCTTTTACTCAAATGAAACATTCGAATATATTTTTCTGGTGACAGACAACTGTTTCATTAAGTGGTCGTTTGGATGGTGTGGTGAGGAGATATAATTCTCCACATAAAATCCAAGCATTATTTTATGACATTTGCTTGCTATTTTTGTTTTTCCTCATAAATAATACCCTCATAAATTATGCAAAAATATATGTATTATTGTATGCGGTATAGAATGTGGAACAAGAATGCAAGTATTAGTAATATATGAATTAAAAACACTAAAACGGCTAGTGAAAAACAGACTTTTATTTTATTTAAAAGGTCACACTTTTTAAACTATACATTGAACATTAATTTGTAGTTTTATCATATACCCAAACACATTCAACAAGAAATGATCCATATAATTTTTGGTCTTTTCATTAGTAATCTTTGTATTGCAATTGCAACATTACTCGTCTCTAAATCAAATAATCTCTAAAGTTTGTTATTGCTTCTCTGGCAGTTGATGGAAGCAGCAGATGATCAGGGATGCACTGCTGATGTAGCTAATGAATTGGTAGATGATACGGGTTTAAGTGAAGAAATGAATGGAACACCAGAAGGACCCTCAGCTTACAATGTCTACGACGAGGAACATGAAGGTGACACCATTGTGCAAGAAGATGGAGAACGAGATGAGGATGCTGATGAGAATGATGAAGTAGACGAGGGCAACAAGGAGGAAGAGGTTCCGCATCCTGGTGAAGTCTCAATAGGGAAGAAGATTTGGAGTTTCATCACCACATAGTGAAAGGCCGAAATGACAGTGCACATCGGTTGCATGCATGTCTGAGGGTAGTTTTCTAGGCATGTTGACAAGTATTCCATTTATTTTGGTACACTTTTAGAGCAGTTTCATGCTTTTAGAGTTTGTGTAGTGGTGGTGTGTATTCTTCTTGAAATGAAAACAGAAGTCTGAGGTCGTAGCTTTTTTAATGATTGTGATTAGGGTTGGTTGCCAGGTGCTTTCATTTTGTTCAACAATCTTAGTGTCCATAATCTTGGTAGCACGATTTAATTAGTGAAGTTGTAACACTAGATTTCCCTTTACTTAAATGTCATTGAAACAATGTTACAATAATTTGGTCGTTTGGTGTTCTATTTTATTTGGCACTTAAAATAAGTTGATTCGTGATGACATCTTTATTTGTTACCTTATGTGATATCTACGTATTAACCTTCTTTCTAATTTCCTTTGAAGCCTAAAAGCGATATTGGATCCTAGTGGGGGCAAATGGGCGTGTTGGGTCAAATTTGGGCGGGTTGAAAATGGGTCAATATAAAATGGGTAATAATTTAACCCGTTCATATTTGATATGGGTAAAAAATGGATTGGGTAAAAAATGGGTTGGGTAAAAATACTAGTTAAACCATATTTATTCATATTTTCATGAGTAAATAGTACTTTACTTAAGAATTCAACATGGAGAAAATATTTGTCTTTTTTTTAGATGAAAAATGTTGAAAATGCTTCATTTAGTTTTATCGTATCATAAAAGTAAAAAAAAATAAAATCCTAACTTTTCAATATAAAATAAATTAGAAAAAATTGCAGAAATCTCATCTTTTAGTTTACTTATTACCATTAGCTCCTATAAGTTTTACAAATCTCCAAAATCCCTCATTTTCGTGCATTCGATTAGTGTATCTCGCGCATCAGATTAGTGTAGATAGTGTATCATGTATAAAATGTACATCAGATTAGTGTATCATGTACAAAATGTAATGTATCTTACTTAACGATTAATGTATCTCGCGCATCAGATTAATGTATCAGCGCTTATATTATTGTATCCGTTTTGAGGGATTTCTATAATTATAAACTTTTAAGGGATATATTGTAATTTTACCTTAAAAGTATGTGATTTCTGTAATTTGCCCTATAAATTATGTATTTATTTATTTATTTTTGCGATAGATGTATTCTTGATATAAAATTCTCAAACCGGCAAAGACTAATTTCTTAATAAGAAAACAATCTGATATCCAAAAACATAAACTTAACTGTCAAAAATAAGTTTTTCAAACTACTCAGGGGAACTCTTGTACACAATAGCATTGGCAGCACTTGCAATCCTTGGCCAAAGATCAGCACACTCTTTCCCAATTGGCCCTATGATTGCAGCAGATCCTTTCATTTCTCCCTTGGGGTTCACAATTACACCAGCATTATCTTCAAAGTACATGAAGAACAATGACGGTAGGCATGACCTTCTTCCTGAGATCGGGCTTACCCTTCTTCACGATAGCCATGACCATGTCACCCACACAAGCTTATGGCAACCTGTTAAGCCTTCCCTTGATACCCTTCACCGAAATGATGTACAAGTTCTTTGCTCCGGTGTTATCAGCACAATTGACTGTGGCTGCCACGGGCAAACCCAGCGACATCCTGAACTTGTTCCCTGCGGAACCTCTCTTCGACATTATATTGTTGCCGGTCTTGCTCAGTTGCTCACTCTCTAACTCCAAAACCCTATCAATAAATTATGTAATAAAAAGGGCAAAAAAAAATTAATTTCAAACTAAATGAATAGTTGCATTTTAGAACTAAAACATGCTTAAAACAATGTCAATACTAATACATAATTTGCTTATTTTACACTATTATTTATTATCCAATATAAAATTAAATAAAAAAATAATTATAATTAACAAAAGAAATGTACATTTAAAATATATATTTTTGGAGGACCAAATACTTCATCTTTTCAATTATAGAGAAAAATAATGAACATAAAAAGGAAGAGAAGTTACAATTTTTTTAGTGATATCATGAATTTTGAGTGAATAAATTAAAGTTAGAAGCTTAATCCATTTGGCTAATCCATATTTTACCCATATTTTTATGGGTTGAATATGGGTATCAACCCATATTTTACCCATGTAAAAAGTCACTCATCCAACCCATTAAAATATGGGTGGGTTACCAAAATATGGGCTCATTTTGCCGGCACTATTGGATCAAGTGACAATTAATTAATGTTGGTAAAGGCCAATATTTTTTGTTAATGTGTATATTTATTATCGTTAAATATTTTTTTTTACTGTAGTGTTATTTACTAGTGCAATTGTAAAATCTATCCACTTTGGCCGTCGTGTAAGTGCCTACTTTTATTTTTGCTCCTATATATGCTACTACTACTATGGTAGCAAGTGGCCGTCGTGTAAGTGCCTACTTTTATTTTGGCTCCTATATATGCTACTACTACTATGGTAGCAGCAGGAACTTCTCTTGTAGCTCAACTTTTCTTAAATTTAAGGGAAAAAGGATAAATATATCCCTAAATTATTGTAAATGGTATTTGAATACCTTTCGTTATACTTTTAAGATATTGATGTCCTTACTGTCTAATTTTTGGGGTGTGTGTATACCTTGAACTAACTGAGGGACGCGTATCACGATCTTAATGGACTACCCAAGAATTTATTTAATTTTTATCCATAGTTAAAAAATTCACCCAAATAATTAAAAACCTACCCAAATAACTTAAGACCCACAAAGAATTATAACCCAAAACTCCCAACAGATTATCTTCTCGGATCTTTTCCTTCCTAATACAGAATCGGTTAGAGTTTTTTTTTTTTAAAAAAAAAAGTTAAATCTCATAATTCTACCCAAATTTAAAATGATTCTCATCAACAAAATCTTTAGTAAGATCCACTAAACTCTTTTCAAATAGAATAAAGGACACATACAACAACTCTTTGAATGTATGGGTAGAACTCTAGGGGTTTCTCGATTGATGAAATTGTGATTGATTATTTTATGTTAAGGAAACTTTTTGTCGTTTTTCTTCTTGATTGCTCATAAACCCTTTTTATGATACATTTTGGAACGTGAAAACTCTCTCACACCGCGGATTAACTCTGAGTTACGGAGTGTCTTCTTCGCCATCATTATTGAAGCTCTGTAAAGAGAGCTAGAGGTATGTCGTCGAAATTGCTGGCGCAGCGGTGAGGGAGAGATGGGTGCATGGTGGTCAGGTTTTGTGATGGCCAAAAGGTCGCGGCCGCGCTGGAGCAAGGGAGGCTGGATTTGGTAGTAGTTAGAGGTAGTTTTATTGTGGAGCTTCGCCAAAAAGATGGAGTCGCGGCGGTGTGATGTAACTAGTTCGTGGAGTCTTTGGTTGCTGGAACTAGAGAAGAAAGGAAAATGAGATCTATTTGCATGTGGGTCATAAATTATTTGGGTGAGTTTTAAATTATTCGGGTCGATTTTTTAATTGTGGGTAAAAATTAAATAAATTTTGGATAGACCGTTAAGATCGTGTCACGTGTCCCTCCATTAGTTCAAAGGGGTATATACATTCCAAAAATTAGACGATAAGGGCATTAGTGTCCTAAAAATATAACAGAGGGCATTTAGATACCATTTACGATAGTTCGAGGGTATAGTTATCCTTTTTCCCTAGATTTAAATAACACATCTTAAAAATAAGGGGAAAAGAAGAAATATATCCCCGTACTATCGAAAATGGTATTCGTTAAGATGTATGTGTCCACCAATATGTTATAGTACCAGGTCAAGCGTACAGTAAAAATGAAGGAAGAGATAAAAACAATCGACAATGGGAACAAAGAGTTTTACGTGGAAACCTCCTTGATCAAGGGAGTAAAACCACGACCTGTCACACAGGATTTTCAATTGCTTTCACTAATTACAACCAAAAGTGAATACAGACTTCAGATACAACAATGTGACCAAACTCTTAATCTCACATTAAGTAATAACTCTATTACTTACTAAGCCAAAGCAATGCATCCATTGCCCACTATATTAACTAACTCTAATTAATATAGACTTCAAACGTAAACACATAATTAACTCTAACGGTGTTCTTACAATGAATACACACAAAGGTTTTGAAACATTTCTTTTTGAGTGTGAAACGAATCCTATAATGTTAGCTCAATACCAACATTCAAAACAACAGCACTTCAAGATTACTTATCTTTAGCCTATCAGGTCCCTTGCAGTGTGTGTTTCTTGATGCTTTGTTTTTCTTGAAAAGACTCACTCTCTCTTACCGTTGACGGATAAAATTCCAAGCTTCAAAATGGGTTTGCAATGAAATTGAAATTTTGAGCTCAAATAGATTGATGTTAAAAAGGTTTGAAAATATTCTTCAAATAGATTTTGATGTATTGAATAAGATTTTGAAGCATAGCCCAATGCACAATCGATTTGTTGTTGTTGGAAAACTTTTGATTTTAATTTAGTATCTTTGTCTAGGGTTGAAAATAATCTTGAAATAGATTTTAATTTGTCCAAGATTAAAAATATTCTTCAAATCAATTTGTGTTATTGGTTGATGGAGAAAATGATCAAAATAGTCCTTAATGTATGGACTTAGATTGATTTGGTCCCTCATATATGGATCTTATGGAAAAAGTCTTTTATCTATGTTAAAAACTTGTCAATTTAGTTTTTCAACCTAAAACCCTAACTACACAAAAAAATTATGTCAAATTTAACAGAGATGTGCTGACATACAAAAATCTTAAACAAAACCTGTGTCTTCTTGGATCAGTTCCAAAGGATGAGAACTCCCGCCTTTCCAACAAAAAATCATTTTCTTGTAAATCAATGGACACAAATTGTTGGATCTTACCAGTCCAGAAAGTTGAACATCAGTATTCTTCATTCCGGGGCTGCTCTGCATTTTCAGTTCTTTTGTATTTCTAGTACTATCAACATGCGAGAGAATTTTTGACTAAGGTTTGTAGTTCAATGAGGAAGTATACATAGTCTAGGAATTGCAGTTCAAATTCGAAGGTTATCGTCAATAGTAGGTAGCTACTATTTTCATAGTTTCTTCGAGTCAATCATTTTTTCGCTTCATTGATTGTCAGCAGCTTCATATGTTTCCATATTTTCTTTGAGTGCGGCAATTCTACTCAGTAACTTTAAAATGTCAAATTTGATTCTCATCATCTTATCGGAATGCATCTGGTGCATGATTCCAGTTTCTCCAATTCTGCCAATTTATAGTTTTTGTTGTTCTACTCCTGTGTGTTTGATAAACAACAATTTTGATGAGTGTGTCAATATCCGTCTTCTTCACCTTCGTCGAAACCTACCCAGACACTAACAATGGAAAGACTTGTGTCCATTGATTTACAAGAAAATATTTTTTGTTGGAAAAGCGGGAGTTCTCATCCTTTGGAACTGATACAAGAAGACACAAGTTTTGTTTAAGATTTTTGTATATCACGTGAGTTGCATATCTCTGTTAAATTTGACAGAATTGTTTTGTGTAGTTAGGATTTTAGGGTGAAAGACTAAATTGATAAGTTTTTTAACATAGATAAATGACCTTTTCCATAAGCTGCATATATGAGGACCAAATCAATCTAAGTCCATGCATTAAGGACTATTTTGATCATTTTCTCTTGGTTGATGCAATGTTGTATAAAACATTTTGGAAGATGAACCGACTTTTTTCTTGAAGATGGAAGTTCTTTTTTTTTAATCAACAAGGAATCAATTATATTACATAACAAAAAAGATGAATAACTATTTTATTTTGATAGTGCGTTGGGTGGGTTAAAAAATAGTAAAGGGGTGGATTTGTTTTTAGTTTTAAGTAAAATATTGGGTAAATGCAAAAGATTAGGACACGTGTCTGTTCATTAGTCTGAAGGATACAAGTGCTTCACTTTTCGGACGGTAGGGACTCTAGTGTCTCAATAGTATAATGAAGGGTATATGTATAACATTTTTGATAGTTCATAGGTATATTTGTCCCTTTTTCCTAAAAATAAAAATAAAAGAAACATATAACATGTTGTATTCAAATTATAAGAATTGAAATTTTATAAATTAATCAACAACAAAGAAAAGAAACTCATCATCTCCACAATTCAATTGTCGAATTAATTTTGCCTTAATTTGTTAGCCTCTGTGGTAATAAAATAAAGAAGAAGAATAACACTGTGAAGCAAGAAAGTAATAAGAAATAAAATAGATAAAAGAGAAGAGTTTTTCTTATTTTTTAAAGTGCTTCAAGTCATGTATAATGTGATTCTTAATACTTATATTTATAGGGTCATAAACATGACATTAAATCTTGCGAATGAGGAGAAGAATATGGAGGTGTGGAAGATAATGGGGAGGTAGCGGAGGTATGACTATTACAACACATAATGGTTGGTATTACACACTACAACAAAAATAACTTTTTGCGGCAATAAATATAGACATTAATAAAGAGTGATAAAGTCTTTACCGGCATTAGTTAAATGTCATTAGAATCAATATCGCTAAAGACTTTAGGGACATATACAAAGAGTGCTAATTGCCGCTATAAATACATATTTAGCGGCAATTAAGCTATTGCCGTTAATTAATTAGCGCTAATGACAATTTTTTATGTAGTGACACCTTGAAGTTATGGACATCCATATTAATAATATATTTACAACATATAAATTTTTTTGAAAAGAAAGAATATACCCCATCTGATACAATATCGAAGTGCGGAAATAGAAAGAAACCCTAAAATCTAAGAATAAGAAAGTGGAGTCGTTTGGTAGAGTGTATAAAAATAATGCTAAATAGAGTGTATAGTAATGCTTGCATTAGTAATGATTGTATTAATTATACTTGCATTAGTTATGCATAGAATATTTTTAATGCAATGTTTGGTTTGGTGTATTAAAAAAAGTGTATATTGTATAAAAATATTTATTTACAAAATTATCCTTCACAATTATGGTGGAAAAGATGTAAAAGTGTTTTTAAAGGGTAATTGGGTCTTTAATTATGCTAATGCATGTATTAAATCCTTTGCATTACTAATACCTAAAAATCCATGGTATTAGTAATACACTCCTCAATACACAATAGAGTGTGTAAATAATGCTTGGATTAATTATACATAGCATAAAAATGTATCAAACAAGGTACTACTAATACACAAAGCTAATGCAAATAATATTTTTATTAATACACTCTACCAAACGACTCCTATATACACAATTAAAGGAACTAATTGGCAGCAATAGCTATATTAAAGCTAAAACCTCCAATTAAGAATCAAAACTCACACCTAATCTATAAGATCCACATAAGAGAAATGAATTCTCAAGCACGAACCTTTTTCTAGATAACCATCAAGAGGAATGATCCTCAAACAAGCAATCTCTTCAACATATCCTAGCAACTATGACCTTAGCCTTAATATATCTCAAGAGTTACACTCAATTCATGAGAATTCAATTGTCACGCCCCGAGCCTACACCCTGGGAGGGAATGGCACTCAAGAACTATTGATGGCCCCAAGTGAACCCTTGGCCTAGCTTACTACTAAGCGAAAGACTTAAACACAAGAAAATAGTCTCAAATGATGAACTCATGAAATAAACTTAGAATGTCTTAAAAGAACATGCAACTAGCCAAGACGGCAACTAAAGTCTCAAAACATAAGCCAATAACAAAATAGTGATAGATGATCTAACTAACTGTCTATCTATGAAGCCTTTAAAACTGGAAGGGATGTCGGGACAAGAGCCACGACATCCTAATGAACTAAAATACTGAGAAGCAATAAAAGGGGATCATCTGAAAGCAAGGAGGCTCAACAAAAAATTCTGAAGATCAACTAGAATCAATGATGCGCTGGATGCTGATCCTGGTTACCTGTATCTGCATCATAACAACGATGCAGGCTAAATGGCATCAATACATTGAATGTACGAGCATGCGAGGGGAATACTAAAACAAGACATAAGCTTGAAAAGGGAACTGAAAGAACAAACTTGGTCTCAACTCAACTCAACTCAACTGAACAGAACTCATTTCAATATAAAGCAGTAATATAAATGCAATATAAAGAAAATCTTTTAAAACATAGATCACAACTCTGTGTATTTAGAAATACAATAGTAACTATGTGTATGCAAAGATACAATATAAACTCTGGAATGTATATAAATATACAATTTACTTCTGTGTATATAATAATACAAAATACTTCTGTGGGAGTTTCTCTAACCGACAACCATCACTTAAGAGCTATTGTGATGATACATCATTTTGCCTCACGCTGTCAGGGTCGTCCTATACCTTGCCGAGGGTATAGAACCTGACTACTAAATGGATCAACTAGTATATGCTAAAAAGCACTAAGGAATCATCTAAAAAGTATGACCCTTTTTCTACCCATGATGGCTACATGGTTTATGGGGGCTGGGATTTGTATGAACTCTCCCCATATTTGTCACGACCCGGGAGCACCCCCTAGTCGTAACCGGCGTACTCGACCTCGAAGAGGTCTAATACAAGCCTCTTAGCATTCATTCATCGCATAGACACTAAAACCATAAGGAATTTAAAACTTTCTTTACCAAGAAAGCATTGCATAAAAAAATAGCAAGCGGAAGACTTTCTAGACTTTATACATGATGTCTCAAAACCATCTAATACTTTAGAGTACAAAATTCGGAACTAATCCCGTACACAACTTAAACAATACTAAAAGACATAAAAGAACATATTGGGTATTGTCCTCGAATCTATGAGGACTCACGAAGTCTTCATCTTCAACACTTAGAAACCTATCAAATAGCCATGACATGTCATCATCTCCAAATCCCTACACTTTAGTCCAAAAAGGGAAAGAAAGGGGTTAGCACAATTAAGTACTAAGTATGGAGACCATGCAAAAACATGTCAAAAAGGACATTTTCAAGGAAGTAATGCTTTCATATCATTTGATAAAACCTTTCCTTTACAAGTATAAGAGACATAATACAAGTCAACATTAACATATAAGACCATAGCCAAGCACACACATACTTAACATAAGTCCATATACAACCCATGCTTAACTTTAAAAGAACACATGTCATTTCATTACCATAAGAC
>JAJOOO010010918.1:0-61166 GCA_029582685.1 Solanum piurae
ATCCACACGACCATTCATGAAAGTTTGCAACCTTTCAAACGGTCATGGCTGTTTCTGAAAGTTGCACCCTTTCAGAACAATCACTTCCAACGGCGGGAAATTTAAATAAAACGGGAAAGAATTTAAATAAAACGGGTCGCGCGCGGATCCGAGTCGGGTCAGTCAATTAACTGAATAATTGAAAACGTTTCGATTAATTAACGTTTTGGCTATTTAATTTAATTAATTAAATAGATAATTAAAATAAACTTTGTCCAAAAAATAATCTCTCGATCGATCATTTTCCAAAGCCAAAGCCAAAGCCAAAGCCAAAGCCGAGTCGAGCGACGACGACGACGGCGCGAGAGGGGTCCCTCTTTCCAACCCTCTTAACAATTAATAGGAGTGTTTCTACATTTAAACTCTTCTATTTTTCTTTCCTCCACCGATGAGGGAGAAATGCTTTTTCACTAAAGCATAAGAAGACTTTTCAAGTTCCCAACTTTGACTTTTCCTCTTTTTCCCATCTTCCCTCCATTTCCCATTAACTATTGCTACATACCCAACAACTCAACCCTAAACCCTAGTTCATGCCTATATAAAGGGCACTATATTCCCTTGAAAAGTCATCTAGAATATTTCGTAAAGAGATCGAAATCTCGAATATTCCACAAATTCATGGAATATTCTTAAAGAGATCAAATCCAAATCATTCTAGTTCGAGAAATACGTCAGTAACAGCCCTCGAATCATTGGATAAATCTTATGAGAGAAGAATCAAAGGAGGAATATAATTGTTCCCGCAATAATTATCAATGAAGTTATGTTTCTCTCATTTTATTGTGATTGCAATTTATTTTGTCACTTAAAAATTTATTGCAAACATACGATTTTAATGAAAATATTACATAAATCGGATCGATTAGATTAGATTCAGTCGTGTTTTCAACATCTTTTGACACCCCGACGGCAATAATCTTAATTAGTACCAAATTGTAGGTGCACATAATTTTCTTTGGTCTGTTCAATATTTGATATGTTAATTTACATTTTCAACTTGTGCGTTTTCTGTTAAGTTTGAGACAAAAATAAAAAAAAATAATGAAGTCATTTTCATACAATAACAAGTGCAAGAACAAAAGAAAGAAAAAAGAAAAACAAAGTCATTTTCATAAAATACATTGCTCGACTTAGTTGGTTTTGCAAGAGAATATTTTTTTCCCTTGATCTCAAAGCAATTCAGATTCTTTTTGTTAGTCATTTAGTTTAATGATTCGATTAATTCTAATCCATGTTAAGTAGATTCACTAATGAGTTAAAACTTAAAACGCTTCTTATCAATAAGTTTTTAAATTTTGATGCATTAACTTCAAATCTAATATTCGGATTCTATATTTGTACTATATTCCGATTTGATAAAATGATAGACAACGTAGTTTGCTTCTTATTAACAAACATATTTTTGGTCAAATTTTTAAAATCTGCTTATTTTAAAAAATAAAAAAATCATTTGCTTTTCTTTATTTTCCACTTCACTTTTTCCATGATAGTTAAGTTTGAGCCTAACTCATTTCTTATCCTTTGTAGGAAAATTGGGTCACTCCTTTTTTAAGAGTTCCCGTTAGGTCTCAATTTCCTCATGAATTGGTATAAAGAAAAAATAAATGTAATGGAACCTGAAAGGTTTGGTGATAGTTTAGAGTTTTTTTAAAAAATATATTGATATCCCTCAAAAGTTTGAGAGATTTGATAGGGATAGTTTCAAAAGCAATAAGTTTACGGTAAATGTAGTAATGTTTTATTTATATATATAAAAAAAAAGTCATAGAATATATACATTGATTTATACAGTATGATACACACAAAAAATTGAACATCGTTAACCTATACATGAGCTATATACTGATTATACATTATGATACACTCAAAAAGTTGAATATAGCTTAACTATACATGGAGTATATACTGACTATTCAATCCCGACTAACTCAAAATCACCTATAAACAGTTTTAAATATGAAATCTTCTCAAAATTTAAAAAAATTTCAATATATAATTTGTTCAAAACGATTCACGTTAGCATAACCTCGGGAAAAAAAACACAAATCACGATTCTTTCTGGTGAGTACACCATAGGAAACATCAAGTTAACAATATGAACACTAATGAGCACAAAGCTCGACCAAGGAAAATAAATCCAAATCGAAAATTGTAAGAGAGTCTACACATCTTTTATTATATGTATTAATACAAGATTATATTGCTTATATGATGTATAGTATTGTATATCAGGTGCATAAATTTTATTTCAGAAAAAAATTATTAGCTATGCAGTGTAAACTAAAAATATGACCATGTGGTGCAATGTGCTATGATGGATATACTCCTTTCGTTTCAAATTATATGTCGTATTTTTTTAAAAGAAAAATAGTTGTCTCAAATTATTTCATTCACTCACTTTTACTTGTTTGCATGTTAAAAATATATTTTAACTCTAGCTTACTTATTACTTTTAGGATATCAAGAGAAATTTTTTTTTGTTCTTCACGTTTTATCCTTAATATTATTAATAAATTACTTGAATTATTTTACAAGAAATACTATTAAACGTCAATTAATAAGAAAATTGTAGTAAAATATTCATATCAATCATATATAGTTTTTTAAAGGACGTGCAAATTTCAAGCTGAACACAAATAAAAATAAACGTAAGAAATATTTGTGGTCGTAGAAGTTCAAGACAAAATGTATGATTCTTTTTTATTTTGCACTTGATAATAATAATTGTTTATGAAGATTAAAAACACTTTAATATGGTGCGAATTGCGATAACACATAAAAAAAAATAACTAAAGAGAGATACTAATATTTAAGACATAAATAGGAATAAAATAATAATAACTCCTCATAACTAGTAATATTTAATTAAGGAACATGTAAGAAAAAAATGCTACAGATAATTTAAGATGCTTGAAAGTTTATTTGATATTGGTATTGTGCTATTGTTAACCAATCGATATCATCATTCAGCCTTGCCTTTTCCTTTGTTTTCTAAAGTTTTACGTGTTTCTTGTCACCAAGATTTTTTCTCTCTATATATATATATGAAATCGTGAGTAAGATAGGAAGCCTTATTTTGCATATGATTTGAAACAAAACTCTAGCTATATTTGGTAAATGAAAAATATTAAGTACTACATTTGATAAATATGAGTCCAATAAACTACCTAATTATCACACAAATAGTTCTGCTATATTTACTAATTCTCCTCATAGTTTAGAATAATTACATTTTATCTCATTAATGAAGTAATTCATATCAGATTTCAAGTAAAATACACTTAAATACATGTTTTTTTATTAAAAGATACACTTAAATATGGAGAGAGGTGAGCGAAATTTGTCTATGTATCCCAGATACATGTGAATCATACTAGATACATGTATCTAATATGATTCACATGTATCTAGTATGATTCACATGTATCTAGGATACCAAATACTAGAGAGAGGAGAGTGGCGAGCAAGATTTGTCTATGTATCCAGATACATGCGAATCCACCTGGATACAGTGTATCTAGAACAAATTACACCTAATTTTGACCCCATGTATTACGAAATACATAGGATCAAAATTAGGTGTAATTTATTTTTATATACATTATATTCAAGTTGATTTGCATATATCTGAAATTAATACAAATCTCGCTCGCCTCCTTCGCCTCTCTCCCATCTCGCTCACAACTCTCATATGTATCTAGCATCTCAGATACATGCGAATCACACTAGAATCTCATTTGTTCCCTCCCCATCTCACTCGCCTCTCTCCATATTTTAGTGTATCTGGTAGCAAAAATACATGTATCTACGTGTAGTTTTCTCAATATATGGTTGAAAAAAATTCTTAATTAATGGTAAAATGCATAATATTTTGAAAGTATAGATAATAATAATAGATATGACAGTAAAATATGTCTAATTTTGTAGTTCTTTTTTTTTTTGAAAAAATTATGCATTATGTCAAACTATTAATTCACAATAAATTTTATAGCTACAGTTTCATTTAATTCTAATTTGTTGCAAACACTTTGCCATTCTCGCCTCTCTCACATGAATATCGCTTTTGTAGTTTTTCTTTTTGGAAAAATTGTGCATTATGACAAACTATTACTGTAATTCAAAATAAATGTTAAGGCTACAATTTCAATTAATTATAATTTGTTGCAAACACTTTGCTAACGGTAAAATATGTTTGATTTTGTAGTTTTTCTTTTTGGAAAAATTGTGCATTATGACAAACTATTTATTCAAAATAAATGTTATAACTACAGTTTCATTTAATTCTAATTCATAGCAAACACTTTGCCATTCTCGCCTCTCTCCCCTGAATCTCTCTTGCCACTCTCAATTCTCTCCCTTGCCTCTCTTACTTTTATATAAACATAAATGTGTTTGTATAAAGCGAGAGACACTGTATATACAAATACAAATACATATCTCTCTGTCTTATACGCTTATAATAATACTAATACAAATCTTCTTCTGCCCAGTTCTCTTTTGTCTTTCTCTCTTTCTCGCTTTATACAATCACAAATTATACAAATACAATGTACAATTTGTGTTTGTACAAAGCGAGAGAGAAATTTGATATACAAATACAAATATTTTAAATCGATTCAATTGTATAAAAATTCAAATTTTATGCAGATATACAAAAATAATCATTGATACATATACATAGTAGTTACATATATATAATTATTTAACCGATATACACATATAATTCACCTCTCTCCACTCTTTGCGCTCTCTCCTAGTCTTGCTCGCCACTCTAGCCTAACACAAAGAACATATATATATATATATACAAATGTAATTTTCATAAACATAGATGCTTGATTTATACAAATCGTTGCGATTTATATAAATCGGATGCATATTTTTTTTATTTTTTTTTGGTTTGGCTTGGGCCAGGCCCCAAATAAAAGAGGAGGGCAACCAAAATTTTGAAACCCAAAAAGTCCAAAAATTTCAGAAATTCCCACCCAAAAGGAAATTGTAGGCGGCAAATAGACTTACCATTCAAAACAAAACCCAAAATTACAATAAATTACAGATCTGACGACTCTTCTCTCTTTATTATCTTCTTCTCAAAAATAAAATAAAATAAAATCCTTTGCTCTCTCTTCTCTCTGCTTTGCTCAAAAGTTCTAAGGTATGTTCTCTTTCTTCTCCTCTCTTTAATTACTAGTTTAATTGTTTGTTGGTGAATGAGATTTGGTAAAAAACCCTAATTTTTTCTTTGGGTAACTTCTTATTTTCCTTGTTCGTTGTGGGGTTCTCCTTAATTACTAGTTTACTTGTTGGTGAATGAGATTTGGGTAAAACCCCTAATTTTTTCTTTGGGTATCTTCTTGATTTCGTTGTTCGTTGTGGGGTTTCCGTTTATCTTCTTCTGGGGGTGTCTCCTTTTGATTTGTTTATAAAACCCTTTTTCGGTGTTTGGATTTAGTAGTTGTTTGTTGGGTTTTGTTAGAATTAGTGGTATATGGAAGATCTGAGTTTAATTAGTTGATTTTACGGGGAAAAATCAGATCTTTATTCTTTACTTCATCTTGGGTTTATCGTTGACGCAAATTCTGGGTTTATCCTATTCAAGATTGAAGAAAAAAGACAACACAAATACTGACCTTTTTGTTTTTTTGGTTTATTACAAGATGGCGGGGAAAGGTGGTAAAGGATTACTAGCAGGAAAGACAACAGCTGCAGCAGCAGCAGCAGCCAACAAGGAGAAAGACAAGAAAAGGCCAGTTTCTAGGTCATCTCGAGCAGGTCTTCAGGTAATTTGATTTTTCCACTTTCCAGAGGAAGGCATCAAGCCAATGTCGTATGCATTTATCTTTTACACTAAAGATTTAGATTGGCTACAGTTTTCTGTTGTTGGATTTCAGGGAAGTTGCTAAATTTAAGTTAAAGCTGGTTGAAAATTGCTTTCCTTTTTGATATTGTGGTTGCTTGTTCTGTCTCATCATGTTTGTGGATGTGTTGCTTTTGTTTCTAAGTTAACTTTGAGGATATAATTTGCCTAGCCAAAGTCTATTAGCGGGTTTTATTTGTGTACATATGTATGTGTCGTATACAAACTGTTATGCCAAGAATACTAGGACAAGTTTGACAAAGATAAATACAATTGATGTTATTTGTAAAGTTCCAGTCTGCCTACTTGCCCTTTGCGATGTAATTGCGTCTCAATTACTACGTAGGGCTAAATAACACATCTGAATGTTGTGGAGATGAGCATATTGAGGTGGATGTTTGGGCAAGGGAGATAAGAATGAGAATGAAGATATTTGGGACAAGATAAGACTAACCTTTGTGGTGAACAAGATGAGGTAGGTGAGATTGAGATGATTTGGATATGTGAATAGAAGATGTGTAGACCTCTTGTTATGGAGGTGTGGGAGGCAAACATAGGCTTGTTTAATGAGGGGTTATGGTACATTGTAGAAGTATTATGGAGAGTTGATTAAACAAGTACATGATACAATTCAGTTTAGCTTACTGGGGACATGACATTAGATAAAAGTATATGTGGAGGTAGAGAATTAAGGTAGAATATAGTTAAGGGTTGTCTTGCTCCCCCAACATAGAGGCGTGGTGGGTTGGTATAGTATTATCATTGTTCATGTAGATTTTTGTTCTTTTATTACTTCTACTACATGTTTCTTGTCTTGTTTATCACATTTTTATGCTTTGTACAATTCGTTATAACTTCTCTAATATTTGCTACATATTGTTCTAGCTCTGTATTGTCTTTTTCAAGCTGTCATGTTATGTGTTGCTTAAGTCTAGGGTCTTTCGAAAACATCGTCTCTATCTCCACGAGGTAGGGTTAAGGTATGTGTACGCTCTACCATCTCCAGGTCCCATTTGTGGGGATATCTTGAGTATGTTGTTGAAGGTGTAAATTAGATTGTTGATATATGGCAAAAGCTCTTCAGTTTTTGCATGAATCTCATCTTAGAATGTGCAAATTGTATACAAACATACTACAATAGCATAATGATATCTATGTAGCTGCAAATAGAATGTTATCTCAGTCATGTGATGTTAATTTTTATAAATGATAGGGGAAAATACATATTTTGCCCTCTATAGGTAGGGGTACCTGAACTCCACCTGTGTGATTACATTGGGTATGTTGTAAAGTTGTCCAGGAAAGTCACTTGCATTGTAACACACCTTAACTTTGAGGGAAACCTCTTATGTCATTGTTCTTGTTTAACTTGGAACTGATACCTCTTGTTTGTCCTTGAACCAGTTTTAAGCTTATCTGTGAAGTGCATGCTCCACGCCAGCTTCCACCTCAGAAAATCCTATCAGTTCTATGAATGTTTTTGCATTTTCTCACTAATGTTCACTAGAAATAATGGAAATTTAAACCACCAAACCACGTTACTTTTCTGACTTCACCTTGATTGATTCCTTTCAATTCCAATTCAACCACATAATCAATTAAATCTGGATCCTTCACTCATTAGTTCAACTTTTTATTTGGTACATACGGCTGCAAATTATTCTTATGATTAACCTTCATTTACCACCATAGGTTTTGATCCACAAACAAACTATTCAACCCCAAGAATAGCTCGGTACACCCATCCAGATTCCAGGAAGTCTTGGGGTTCTTCATTGACTATGGTTGGTTGATTCGTTATTCATGTTCCTACATTACCCATGTTTAGATTTTGATACTCTCCCCAAACTCGCCTAGACAACTCCATTTTGCAGTTCTTTCTATTTGGCTTCCAGATCTGAGAGTGAAAGCCCTGAGAATGCGTAGTGGCTGTTGGGTTTTGTTGCATTATTTGAGGCAGTGGTGTGGTCATGACAGATGTGAAATGGTTGTAGCTTCTGGTGGAATGGAAGTAATGTGTTGGAGTTGGAAACGAGGGAAGTGGAGGTGGTGACATGGTCAAACCAACTATGGTGTCCAGAAAGGGAGGGTTGAGGAGAAGAATAAAATAAAAGCCTCCAAAGCCTTAGCTCGAGTGGCAAAAGGTAGAGGATTTGTGACTTAGGTTGCAGGTTCAAGTCCCACACCATGCAAAGTGAAGCTTGGTGTTTAAGTGGAGAAGGGTAGAGGGGCGGCCCCATTATCCACTGAGTTTCGAAGGCTGTGATTGGTCAAAGGGCGACGGGTCGAAGACGGATTTCTCGGTTATAAAATAAAAGAATAAAATAAGAAACAGAAAAAAATCAAAGGAAAAAAGCCCATAAAAAGAATTAAGTTTTATTAGTTATGTATCATCCAGTTAAAAAGATAACACTTGTATAATTTAGTACATTTTGAAGTTATTTTTTCCCATTTCTCGTGCGCCCTTAGGAAAGTGGATCCCCCCGCTCCTGCATCCTCATCTCTTAGGGAGGCAATGGAGACACTTTAGGCAACACTACGGGGTAAGGGGGATGCACACAAAGTTGAGTGTGTAAAGTGACTTACTGGACAATTTTGGGTGCAAAATATGTATTTTCCCCAAGTGATAATACTAAATGTGGCTCTCTTGCTCTAGTGACGTCTTTCAGCTAAGGTTATGATTGTATATGTCATCCTGAATGAGTTTGTTACTAGGACATTTTTGTTGTCATTGCATTTAGCACAATGAAAAAGCCCTTAATGATTATTGGTGATATTATTAGTATATTATTTCCCCCAAACAATGTTGAATAATGCTTGATATGATTTTTTTTTGGACATGTTTTGGGGATTATAGTTTCCAGTGGGTAGAATTCACCGTCAACTCAAGTCCAGAACTGCTGCCCATGGAAGAGTTGGAGCTACAGCAGCTGTTTACTCTGCTGCGATTCTGGAATACCTAACAGCAGAAGTTCTTGAATTGGCTGGTAATGCAAGCAAGGATCTGAAGGTGAAGAGGATCACACCGAGGCATTTGCAGCTGGCCATTCGTGGAGATGAGGAACTTGACACCCTTATTAAAGGGACCATTGCTGGTGGTGGTGTCATCCCTCACATTCACAAATCACTCATAAACAAAACCACCAAGGAGTGAAATGCTCCTATGCTTTTAACTTTGTTGTCTCTTGACTTAAATGACAGTTTGGTGTTAGCATGTTTTCTCCTTTTATCTGGTTTGATATTAGTGGTCTTGTATTTTGATTTAGGAACAATTTCAGCTTCTCAGTCATGTTTGATGGAGTTAAACTTTTAGGGATGTAGTGGACAATGGAAATGTTAATTTGACATTTATATCGTGTTGCTATGTAGATTTATGTATGTCAATTGACCTGTTTCTGTTGATGGTTTAGTGGGTTGTTTTCGAAGATTGTATATCCTTCAACAGACATGAGCATACTACAATAATTTTTAGTATGGAGAGCATTGAAGGACAAAATTCCTTTTGATGCTAGGATTGTTAAGATGGAGATTGCTATCCCAACCAAGTGCTCATGTTGTAGAATTTCATAAGAAGAAAACATTGATCATCTACTCTTTACATCTTGTGGTCGTTGTCGACTCGTACAAGGATATTGAGTTGATGGTTGATTCATAACCAATATTTCTAGCACCGTACACAACTGATTAGCAACTAGTTTAAAAATATATAGGTAAGTTCTAATTGAAATAGGCATTATACAGATCACGAGAAGTGATATTGATAAAGTGGATTAAACCTTTTATCAATCTTATTAATAAAGCTCAATTCTAGTGTCAAAGTTTAGTTATAATTACACTTTGCAGGTGGACTTCACTATTTATCTTTATTTTACCAGAGCCAGTAAAATTGATATACCTCAAACTCCACTAAATAACAATGAACCTATCCAAATGAAACAAATCATATGACTTAATCTAGCTTTAATGCAGAAGTTGGAAAAGCTTAGATTAAATGAAAGGTATTATGTCTTTTTTTTAAAATTACAACTTGTTCAATGTAAAAAGATGTTATTGCCGTTACACGATGGTAACAACTATTCAATATGAACATTTTGAAAATATTAATAATTCAATATAAACACATAATGCTCAGATTACATCGTATTCAATGTGAACATGCGTTATTCAAATTACATCCTTTCTCCGAATCGAAAAATTAATCCTTTCATTTAGTTGATCAACTGCTGGTTGACACAAAATATGTGGATTATATTATATGATGAATATTATGTCTTCCACTCAAAGAAAAAAGAGAAAAAAAAAGATGAATAGAAGAAGCAAAAATTGCAAAGGGCATCTTCTTGCCGACTTCTCCTTTTATCTTTTTTTTCTTCTTCCAAAGAAAAAGTATGTTAAAGAATTTAAATAGGATGCATCGATCTTAATTAATTTACTTATAAACTTATTATATATTAATAACTTAGTTTCATGATGTAATCATCTTATTATATAAATTTAATATTTCTAATTGATCACTTAAGGTATCAAGATTTAGACTTTGCCTAATATACTCTTTCATTCTCTTTTGTTTGTTTTCTATAATGGTATGTATATGTACACTACTTAATTAATTACTTCTCCCCTCATAATTAATTATAATATAAATAAATCTGTCCACAATTAGTATGGAGTCTATATATTATTTCTTCTACTAATCCTCTTTCATATATAATTATTCTCTTTCTCTCACATATGGAGGCAAATCTTGTTCTATCTTACCAAAGCTTTTCAAAAGTTTCCATGAGAAATATAAAGATCAATACATATTATAAGTACAATAAATTAGCATATCCATCAACATGTTGTGTGTTAACAAAACCACCTCACAATAATCATAGTAGTAATTATCATGTTTATAAAGATAATTGGTTTGATCATCTTGCTATTAATCATCTCTCTCAAAGTATACAAGCTACCACAGGTAATTATATATTCTTTGTTTTAACTTGTTTGTCCTACTCTCCTTTTTTAGTCTGTTTCAAAAAAAAATATTTCTTTCCTTTTTCTGCGACTCTTTATTTCTAACTTTCCAGATAACATGTTTAAAATCATAATAAGATTTAAAAATATTTTAGTACCTTCTACATATCTTTAATTTAAAATCACATGATTCAAAAGTTTTTTTTTTTTAAAATTTCATGTCAAATTAAAATCAGAGATAAATATTTAAATATCTCTCTTTCTCATCACACTTAATTAAAATGAGTTGATTTCTCAACCGTCACTCAACTTATAGTTATTATTTCAGAAAGTCAACTTTTTTTTTTTTCAACCAAAAAAGACGACTTTCTGTGTTAATTAGTTGAGTGACGATTTGAGAAATCAACTCTAATTAAAAGGTACCAATTCAATCTTTCTCTTATTTATTTGTTTATAATATTAATTTTATGCTCTTAATTTTAGGATTAAGAAACAAGAAAAGTGGCTATGAAGGCTTTGTGGAGGCTGCAAGGGTGGTGTATGTGAATTTTAATTCAACACATCAAGCAAATCTTGTTATTGAATCTCTTCAAAGGGCATTCCCTAAGCCTATTCTTTCCCTGGCAAGTTCAACTTCATATCTTCTAACTTTTTTTCTTCAAATAATTTTTGATTTCATTGCATACTCCGATTACCTGTAACAACATGTTAAAATATTAATTTATTAGTATATTATAATGTTAGTATATGTAAGTTTTTTTTTTTAAAAAATAATGTATTTACTTGTTGTCTTTTTCTTATCTTTAACGTGTTTTAAATCACAATCTTTTATGAATAAGTAGGTTAAAAGAAAATTAAATTATTGTTCACAGATTTTTTCTAAACTATCACGAATTCATATTAAAATTATTAGGTGTTCACAGAACTATCTCTTAATTATCATTAACTTATATTAAAATACCCTCTAGAGCAATATGACATTTTACGTGTGAACACACACGCCAAAAAGCTCCTTAAAGAAATTCCACATGGAAAAAAAACTGGGTGAATTGATTAATATCACCACTATAGTATTACTGCTTTGTGAATTTCATATCTAAACTAGATATTCACAAAAAGTTTTATGTGCCTATCAACAAATTATTCCAAACCTTTTATCATATATTCAATTGAGACAATTTTTAATCTTAGAGTTAATACTTAATAGTCGAGAAGGTAACAACAACACATGTAAATAATAAACTATATTACGTAAATAAAATAAAAATACTGAATCTCCTTATAATAGTAAAATTAATTCAGAAATGACTTGAAATCATAAATTCAAATATATTAAATCTCCTTATTAAAATTTCCGCCAAAAATATGTCGGACGATAGCATGCACGTCAATATTTAGGAAGTAGAATAAAAGTTTGGTTTTTTCATCCTTTCTTGTTATAATATTATTCAATTGCACTTCCAACTATAAATTAAACCCCCTTTTTTATGGATTTGGCTCCCATCCATTACACTTTCCCTCAATTTCGTCAAGTACACTTCTAGATGAGAGATATATATCCGATTTAATTATTAAAGGTTAAGATTACAGTATATTATAAGTATTATAACCATAGTTAAGTCAACAATTTTTTTGAAAAACTATTCTCCAAATTTGGTAAAAACAAAATATTTCCCCACAAATTTAATATTTATTAATATCATTAATTTCATCTTATATTTTTATATTCAAAAATTAAAAAGTAGAACATGAATCTAACAATATTTTTTATTTAGCGTGATAAATAACAATCTTCAAAAATATTTTGGCTTTAAATATGTTTTCAAAATTCACAAAAAATAACGAAGAAGATAAAAGAATATTTCTTAAGAATATTTTTTAAAAACATATATATTTCTTTTTTTTTCTTCTTCAAACACAACAGCAACACTTTCTCCTAAACTTTAGAATTTTGATATTTCACATTTGTAATCTTGATAGCATCTCAACTTTTTTGTTATAATTTTTATTTCCCGTTCTTTTATTTTATAATTTTTGTCGACATTGATAATTTTTCACCTTCTTTTTTGTTTCTCAACATAATATTTCAAAAATAAATTTTATTGGCACAAATTTTTTTTTGGTCGATTCTCATCTTAAATATCGCATAGTTTAATATTTAAATAAAAAAAATATAAGATGAAAATAATGATAATAATGGATATTAAAATTTATGTGGAATATTTTGTTCTTACCAAATTTGAAGAATAGTTTACCAAGATTTGTTAACTTAACTATGGTTATAATACTTATTAATATACTATAATCTTGACCTTTAAAAATTGAATAGGACACATGTCTTTCATCTAGAAGTGTACTTGACGAAATGAAGGGAAAGTGTAATGGAGGGGAGCACTGCTTAATGGTCCGTCTATATTTAAAGACAAAACGTACTAATTAAATTTTTATGTAGAATGATAAAGACAGAAAGAGCATATAACACAATTTGCTTTATCTCCAACAATTCAGTAATTATTATATACTTATATAACATATACATTTTTTGTATTGATGACAAGGGATGACATGTTGGTGATGCTTAAAAATAATCCAGGTGTAGCTTTGAACGATCATTAATAATATGCGTGTAATGTTCACGTAAAATGTTATATTGCTCTAGAAGGTATTTTAATATAAGTTAATAATAGTTGAGGAAGATTTTGTAAACATCCAATAATTTTAATATGAGTTCATGATAGTTTAATAACATTTGTATATATAGTTATAAGTCTTTTTTTTTTGAAATTTCTTGTTTTAAATATGTCCTAATGTTTATGCAGACTATAAATACTTATCACTAAGAAAAAATGAAAAGTCTTAAGTCAGATTATATTTTTTCAAATTGAGAAAAAGGTAACGGAGGAAATAGATTTACATAAATTAAAATGGAGGTGGGACAAAGCTAGAGTCTAGAGAGACACAAAAGGTCCATTCAAATCCTCTTTATTAAAAAATCACACTATAATTTTTTTTTCCATATATAATATAGTTATTAAATTTCCTTTTAACTTCTTCGTATGATTTCTTATTGATATTCTAACAGGTGAAGATGCTACTACCGGAATCTAAGTGGGCAAGGGAGTATTGCGCTATTTTCACCACGATCTTCTTCCCTTGGCTAGTTGGACCTTGTGAAGTACTTCTTTTCAATTATAAATATTACACAAATTGATCTACATATAAGTCGTATATAGTGTAATGAGTTAACGAATAATGTCTGGATGAGCCTTTTCTCAAATGAAAATGACATAAATAAGCCAAATTTTTAAATGATGACATAGATGAGTCTTTTCTCAAAATTTGATGATATATTTGAGCCTTTCCCTTAACTAACTAACAATTATTTTGAAATTTATTATTTTTAATAAGCACATTTAACTTAAATGGACAGAGAGAATTATCTTTTTAAATAAGAATCTCAATTTTTTTTTTATATATATAAAAAAGTTATTACCAAATTAGAGTATCATGTCACACATGATACATTCTTGATTTTTACATATGCAATGACATAACACTCAAGCCAAATGGTAGTGACCAAGATTTTTAACAATATTCTTATTCTTCTAGGTGAAAGAGTCTGAGTTTAACGGGAGAAAAGAGAACAATGTGGTCCACATAAAAAAATGCAGGTATTTTAATTTTCTGAAGCTCGTTTTTTTACTTTATTTGGTGTCTGATACTCACATTAAAGTTTAACTAATTAAATCTGAATTCGTGTCGAAAAACCTCACATTGGGGTAAATTGAAGGAGTACTTGTCACTCCACCACAACCCGTGTTGGTTAATTTTCCGAAGCTCTATTAACAAAGAGAAGAACTTCAATTCAAATATTGTCCAAAAACCTATCCAATATTTTGGACAATGTTGACTACTCAACTAGAAGTTCAAAGAACAAATTCTAGTGGGATTTTGCTTCTTTGAGATTGTCTATTGTCATGATGATGGCCAAGGACTAAGTATTTTAAAATTAATTGCCAAACCTTTTCCATTTTCACAATATATTTTTGTAGGTTATTGGAGGAAACAAATTGTGTGGGAATGTGCACTAATCTTTGTAAGATACCTTCTCAATTATTCATCAAGGATACATTAGGAATGTCAGTGAACATGGTGCCAAGTAAGTATAAACTTATACCAAATACATTTAATACACATTACTCTAAAAATTTCCATGTAATTGTGCCTAATGCGTTGTCTGCACAAACAAAGTCCCACATTAATAGTTGAAAAGAAAATGAGTTACTTATCAAATGTTGAATACTTTTTGAAGAATCTAACATGGGTGTAACAACATATATATTTGAAAATACGAGCAACATAGCTCTCCTAATAATACTTGCACTAGAAGTTGGTGGATTTTACAAATCACTTCAATGGGAGGTCCCACCTTGATGCCACTAAAGGTGCAATATTGAAAAGGATCAATCTAACTGTTATTGAAAAAAGTTAGCATAAAGCACTTCACAATTTCTATTTTTATATGAACAAAAACCCTAACCTATTCTGTATTGCGAGGGTTCATCATAATTAACTATCAACCTATCACAACATCCTCCTACATTATTCTACCTTTAAGACCAGCAATATGAGCAAGCTCACATAGATCTGATTTAAATAGACTGACATGACACTACATACTCGTATTGCCGATCCCAACTTATTTGTGCTTGAGACACAATTGTTATGAATGATAGTGCTTCTTGATACTCTGTCCATTAAGTGATTTATTTTTACATTTTAGAAAAAATAATAGTTCATGCACTTCTTTTCTCCACATCCAATCATATAGTAAGAAAACAATAAGCAAATTGTACATATACAAAATGATGTTGACACCTCTATTTTGCAGACTTTGATGATATGAGTTGTGAAATGATATTTGGGCAAGATCCTCCTCCACCAGATACAGATCCAGCATTTATGCAACCTTGCTACAAACTATGTAACTTTTTCATCTACCATAGTTGCAATTTTTTTTATTAGCTTTCAGAAAAATATATTACGTCACGTATCTCAATATATAATATTATACAACATTATGTTGTCATGCCTGAGTATGTTACTTATGTTCTTCTATAAAATTCATGCAGGCAAATTAAACAATAAACACCAAACAGATTGCAACAGCCAAATCAAGAAGAAAGATCATCTGGAGATTTCATAACGCGTCGTGTTCATAATATCCTTTCGATTTATCATCATTTGAAAGATGAAATACTCTTAACATTATGAGTACATGTTAAAAGCATTGGTAATTTTGAAAGAGGTGTAAATTCACTGGAATTGATTTGCATAAATACACCTGATGCATAAGAATGCTAACAGATAAATTTCTAAATATTGTTTGAAGAAATGTGAAAACTTCATATTCTTAGTTGAAAAAATTGAAATCAACTTTCCGAGACAATAACTATTAGTTGAGCGACCATACAAGAAATCCAACCACCACAAAATTACTTAATAAAAGAATGCTTCACATATTGAAGTTGCACAAGTGTGATTCAAACAATTTTCTTCAACACTTAGATGTGATTATATATTAAGTCTTATGAGTGATTTTGTCTAAAAAAAAACTCATACGTCTCGTCCTTCATGTCATAATCTGAGCTATAACCTCACAATCTGCTACAAGAAGCCAATTAATTTGCAAATGAAACGATAATAGACTAAGAGTAAGGTCGGATACTACGTCTCAAGTTGCTTGAATAAGGCTATTAAATGTCCTTCTTAAGAGGTGTGCAGAGTTTTTTGAAGACAGATAATTTATATAAAAAAAAACTGTCCAGAATGATAATATATAAGATATAATGTTGGTAAGACACCTTACAATAGTAAAAAGACTTGAGAATTATTAAACTTTGACAAATATTTTAACATGTTGTAACAACAACAACACAAGTTTCAGTACAATCAAAGTCCATAGCCACTTTTAGACAACTGAGGTTCTTCAATTTCATGAACTAACTGGAGCTTTGAGTTGTCAAATTTCTCTCCATCACCCCACAATGCATACGCTTCTTCTCCATGTACCGCGTTATCTCCCTCACTGACCTCTTCCTCTGTCATCCTCAAAGGAACCACTATCCTAATTAATAAGCAAATCACACTAGTGCTAACGACATTCCAAATGAAAACAAATCCAATACCTATCAATTGTACCCCTAATTGTCTTAGTCCTGCATTGTACTTTCCACTTTGAATGCCATAAGCAAGGCCTATATACTTTGGCCAATCATCAACCATATAGAAGATGCGACTGAGTCTTGGATTTGCCAATACACCTGCTAGAATCGCGCCTAAGGTTCCTGCTACCGCGTGTGTGTGGAACACTGCCATGGTGTCGTCTACTTGTTTAAGGAACCACATTTTTTTATGAAGGAACATCATACTGAACCATGGAATGGATCCGGACATTAACCCCATTAGTACTGCTGCCCAACCTTGCACCACTCCTGTTTCAATGGTGGAGCCAGAATTTTCACTAAAGGGTTCAAAATATAACAAGTAAACACACGAAAAGGGTATAGGGGGTTCAACATCTACTATATATACGTAAAAAATACATAAATAAAAACTTAAACCTGGCCTCATCTTGCAAGTAAGCACTCTAACTTTGAAATAGTTACCTCAACTTTGGTCTCAACTGGCAACTAAACAATCCAACTCATTTCCACTGTCTCGTGGACACCCTATGCTGACATGATGCACAAACTTTGGAGGTGTCAAGATGATCATTTTGTAAGCTGGATTGTTCAACTGACACAATGGAGGCGATTTAAGGTGTCTAGATATGTATACTCGAAGTTGGAGTGTTTACTTGCCAGCTGAGGCCAAGTTTGAGTGATCGTTATGTATTATGACTCCAGAATATAAATAGTGAATGCATGTACATCTGCTGTCTCAAGCTAGAACTATATATATGTATACTGAAAAAAATAATATTAAGAACTTAAAAAATAAGTACTCTATGCTATATTAAGATGTGCAATCGCTGCGTTTAGAATCTAAATTCAACCCTCTTATAGGTGAAACTTGAGGTTCTACTGCAAGAAAAGCTAGCACTTTAGTACATGTTATATATCTTAAAGCCTTATTTTAGTTACCTGCTGCAGGAGTAATGCAAACTAAGCCAGTGATCATTCCTTGAGTAGCACCAATGACAGAGGGCTTTTCATAGAAGAGAATGTCTAACATTAGCCAAGTTAGCAAGCTCATAGCAGCACAAACATGCGTGTTAAGGACGGCTAAGGATGCATCAAGGCTAGCTACATATGGATCACCGCCGTTGAATCCTGTCCATCCCATCCATAGAATGCCAGCACCAGCCAACATTAACAATATGTTATTTGGTGGAAACCTCTCCCTGTCTCTAGGTGCCCTTGGTCCAACCTACATCCATTTTTCCTTATCCTTTTAGAATCTCATAGTATCTAGTGTTATTAGGCATAAGAAATTGATGTTGCATTAAAGTCGTAAAAATGATTTTTGTAACAGAAAAGTAACTCATCTACGCATATATATCATAGAAAATTCTGTTTCGAAATGACTATACTTACATGACAATTTTATGCTTATGACAACTTACTTTTTGTTTCCCAGGAGCAAATTTAGCATTCTTCAATGCTCTCATTTTCCGATGACAAATAGGCATAATGTATAAGTTATTCTCCGGTTCAAAATTAACTTTACGACATAAGAGTAATAGGTACAAGAGTACTGAAATACATACCCAATAGGCAGCAGTGAAACCAGCAACACCAGAAGAGAGGTGAATAACAAAGCCTCCTGAATAGTCAATAACTCCCATCCTGAACAGCCAACCCTGAGGGCACCAGATACTAAATGCACCCACTGTATATGAAAAAGTAAGCCAAAGAGGAACAAACAACATCCACGCGATGAAATTCATCCTCCCAAGCAGGGCACCAGCTATTAAAATCAAAGTGATCGCTGCGAATACAAACTGGAAATAGACCATTGAGGCATTTGGAAACTTGCCAACAAATGCTTGACTCATTAGGAACTTTTGTTCCAATGCATCAATATTTGTTTTTCCAAGAAATGGAACTAATGTGTCACCAAAGGCTAATTGGTATCCCCAGCCAATCCAACAAACAAGGACTGCTGCAAAGGCGTAAAGGGCCATCAAAGCCGAGTTGAGAGCCCATTTCTTCTTCACAATGCTACCATAAAGGATGACAAGACCTGTCATTGCGACATAATATATTTAAGTAATCGAAAGTGTGCTCCAGAGGCGCAACCAGAATTTGAAGTTCATGGGTTCTGAACTTGTTGTTGAACCCATACCTCGTCTTAGTTATTGGATTCACAATTAAATATTTATACAGATTCAATGATTTTCCATCTAAGCAAAGGTTACTGGATTCGTCCAAAACCCATACTTAGTACTCCTACCATTTCAATTTTCTTTGTTTTACTTTCCTTTTTAATCCATTCTAAAAAAATGTCCCTTTTCTATTTGACAACTCTTTAATTCTAACTTTTTCACGTGATATGTTTAATAGGACATTTTGACACATTTCACATATCATTAATTTAAGACCATAAACTTTAAAACTTTTCTTTCCTTTCTTAAATTTTCTGTCAAGTCAAAACCAGACAAACAAACT
Source organism: Solanum piurae (assembly GCA_029582685.1). Classification (NCBI taxonomy): domain Eukaryota; kingdom Viridiplantae; phylum Streptophyta; class Magnoliopsida; order Solanales; family Solanaceae; genus Solanum; species Solanum piurae. Next base: position 19,528 of record JAJOOO010010918.1, read on the forward strand.
GAAATGGATGGAGTATACTAGCTCAGCCCCTAGCTCTCTCTATATAAATTTAAACTTTCAGATAAGATGATCGCACAATTCAACATGATATCAGAACCATTCAAGTCTCTCAACACGCATTAGCTTGATTGTTTTTCATGAGCCAAACACGTGAAAATATTATATGAGGTACAGAGGTAGGAGTGTTAATATACCTGGAACACTTTGAAGGCCAACAAGGGTGGCTGAAGTCAATTGCCAAGCATTGTCAGCTTTGTTCATCCATTGTGGATTTGAATCATCTGGTTGATGATTTCTAGGCAAGTACAAGTATGCCATTCTTAATTAGTACTACTAATTTAGTTGATTAAGTGCTTGCAATTACATAATATAATTTGTGGACGTGATTAATAACATACATTATATGAATCTTGATGGTTATTAGGCGGATAATTCAAGTGCTAAAGTTAAAAAAAAAGTAAATTATATTGTGAGAGGAATAAATTAAATCGATACTTACTAATTGAATCAAGGAAATTCTTAGCTAACTGAGATGCAATTTTATGACGTACCCTTCCTAGTAGTAATACTTAATTTGAGTGTTTTATTATTTCGGTAAGATAAAAAAAGTGCTTTAAAACACTTATTTTGAAGAAAAAAACAATTAATTGAGTCGATATTGAGATAAAATTATTAGGGAAAGTTACATAAATTCCTCTAATTTAGGAATTAATTACTTAGATATGTTTTAGTTTGCACGAATCTTACTAGATTTTGCTCAGAATACATGAGGTCTAGTTAGGTGTAATTTGTTCAAATACACCGTATTCAAGTGGATTCACATATATTTGGCATACATAACAAATCTCGCTCACCTAACTCGCCTCTCTAATCTCCCATCCCGCTTGCCACTCTCCTTTGTAACTGGTATCCCATATACATGTGAATCACACCATATACATACGGATACATGTATCTGGGATACATCACTATCTCCCTTCTTATCTCGCTCGTCTCTCTCTATTTTAGTGTATCTGATAGCAAAAATACATATATATAAATATGTTTGCCTCAATATATGATTAAAAAATCTTAATTAGTAATAAATATGTAATATATTAAAAATATAAGTAATAATAATATATATAATAATGAAATATGTCTAATTATATAATTCTTTATCCCGGTTTAACTTCTTATTTTTATAGCAAATAGTCAATTTTTTTTAATATGCATGAGATACAACAATGTTGTATGAGGATATCCTTAAATTTTGACAAGTGTCTACTGGGTCCCTTTTTGTACTCTCTCCCCTTCATTGCCTCAAATTCCCATCCGTTCAATTTTTGCAATTTTTTTACTACATCTACTATTCTTTTTCACTTGTATTTTTCACAACTCTCTTTTGACTCCTTTGTGCTTTTACTAATTGATTAGATTATCTCTTCCTTTTGATCACTGTGCCCTTTAACTAAATAAAGAAAAATAATCTTCGTACCCTTCCATTAAATCAACGTTAATCCTAGTACCTTTGAATTATTATTTTTACAGCTCAAAAATTTGAATCAGACCCAAAGAGAACCTCAAACAGATAAATTTCAAATATAAAATTTAAAATTACAATAAAAGGTGTTCACTGAATATAAAAAAGTCAAACTAAATAGATTCTAATCAATTTTTTTACTTGATTTGATTTTAATTTTAAAAACTGATATAATTAATTTTAATTTTAAGTAAAAAAAATATCAAAAAACACATCAAATTGTCTATATGTATATGTACATATTAACCTTTTGCGATTTTTGTTTGTAATCTAAGTGTTACCCATGATGTGAATTCAATTTTTTTTCTTTACTTTCTAGTTTGACTCGTAATTTTCATTTTGATGGTTAAAAATCGATTTCATGTTCAAAATGATTTGTTTTGAGTGCTTTAATTATTCATCACCATTTTATAAACTATCGTAAAAAATATCTTAGTATATTATAACAATGTTTTAAAAAAAAAATATACAAAGAAAAGATCACCAATGAATAAGTGAGAGCACACCTATAGGTATTCTAAAATCACTTATCACTCAATTTTTATTTTTAAAAATTTCTTTTAAACTTTTGTACTGATGTTGCACTTATGTTAAAAATAAATAAATTATAAATTTTAAAAATCAATTAAAAAACTTAAACAAGGAAAGAATACTGATATTTTTACAAAGTTTAATCTTTTAATCATATTAGCGAGCACATGAAAAACAAAGGGACAAAATTTAGATTATTATTAATTTATTTATCCCTCTTCAATTTCTAAAAAATAAAAATCTTACGGTATTAAAAAAAGAAGGGGAGCTAAAATACTACGAGGAGAAGGGGTGTTGGAAAGAAAAAGGAAAGACTGGATAATTTGAGGAAAGAAAGTGTATGCTCATGAAAAGGACCACTAAACACTTGTCAAGTGTTAAGTGCCTCATACAACTATTATTGATTATACCTCATGCATATTAAAATTCTTTTCACAAGCAATGACTGAATTTGAAAAAAACAGTTAACATTTGACACAAATATACGCGTGAACATTTGACACAAGTATACGTGGCCCCCTACATATCATACATGTGTGTCCCTTCAATAATGGAATGGACTGGATTCATTTTGCTAACCTTGTTGATATTAACTATGGTTAATATTATTTCTCTTTGGTTCTTTTTTAATTATATTATTTCTCTTCGGTCCTTTTTTTCTTGTTTCAAGCAAAAATCCTTTTTTTTAAAAGTATTTGATCCGTTTGCAAAGCAGAACAAGAAGATGCAGATGATAGACACAAATCACTCTTTTTGTTAATTGTTTTCACACACCCAACAAACAAAAAAAATCATACCAAATCTCTCAATAAGAATAGGAGATTAATAAATTCGAAAGATACATTTGAATTATAGTTTTTTTTAAAATAAAAAAATTGAAGCACTCAACTACCTTCCCTCTAGAATGCATTAAAATTAGAAAAGGGAAAAAAGAGTTGATGTACTGAAATATAAAATTTGGTAATTTTTTTTATGAAATACCTAACAAATCTGCTAGATTTTCTTTTATCTCTCCTTGTTAAGTGTTTTTGTTGATAACAATGAAAGTAAATTATAATTATTAAATGTTCCTATTGATAATAGCGAAAGGAAATCATAATTGTTAAGTGTTTTCGGTGATAGCAGTGAAAGGAAATCAAGAGAGAAGAGAGAAAAATGTTGGAAACTATAATGAATGTTATTTGGTTAATAAGATACATTTTATTCATTAAAAATTAAAACGACACTTTTAATTCATTTAGGATAGAATTGAAGAGATCAAAGGAGATCTCCACCGGAGGTGAACCAAGTCCTGAGTGAAGAAGAACTCATAGCATAACATTTATTAAATAAGACATATTACCAACAAACTAAAGAGAAAATTGAACATATGTTATGTTTTACTTGATGAGATAGCTTTATAGCAATATTGTATAACTATATAAGTATAAGATAAATAACACAGTAAAAATGTATATACACACTTTTTATATACTTCTATACATGTTTATACATTTATGTACAATACATATATAATATTGTGTATAGTACAACAATAGACTATGAGCAAGTAATGCAAAAATATGGGCAGATTTCTATTTTTAAATCAAAATAATAAACATAAACAAAAAATTATAAATTAAAATTCCTAACTTATAGGTTACGCGTATAAGCCAAACAAGCTCTTATTACACAAACTTTAGTTATACATCATGATCACAAGGGTAGTAGCTGAGAAATTTTTCAATCAAGTGGTGTTATCTAACATAACTTCAAAAATATTACTCTCCGATACATAAGCTAACGTTATATTAAATATATCAAAATATCTTTTAATTTTATGACTTTAAATATGACTCGAGAAATGTTGAAATTAAAGTATTCAAAAAGGAATCATTCTTTTTAGACAAATTTAAAAGTACTATGTCTTTTTTTAAACAAAGGGATTAGTGGTGTTTTTTACTCTAAAATACCTACAATGGATCGATATCACTTGAATAATACTCTCTTAGTCCGTTAAAAAAATTCTTTTGATAATTTCAATATTTACATGTTTAAAATTATAAGATTAAAAGATATTTTTGTTTATTCGATACATCGTTAATTTAAAATTACAAAATTTAAAATTCTTATTTATTTTTTTAACTTACGCGTCAAGTTAAAATATAACAAACACGTTAAAATGGAGTGCTCCAATTTTTCTAAAATATATACTCCCTCCGTCTCATATTAGTTGATCACTTTCTTTTTTACACGCATATTAGAAAATCATAAATAAGAGGATAGTTTTACCAATTCTCCCCTTAAGAACTTCTTTGAAACTTTACAAACAAATATAAATACTTTCAAAAATAATTAATTGCAAGAGTAATATGATAAAAAAATCAATTTAATTTTTTCTTGATTTGATAAGGTAATGAACTAATAAGAGATAATTATTTTTAGTATAGTATGTCACCTAATATGAGACCGATGAAATATTAATTTGGTATAGATAGTGATGAAGCAAGGAATTCGTGTCTATTCCACATTGGTCAGTTCAGGCGTTACTTACTAGACTTGATGAGTGTATTTATTTTATTTATTATTTTGATAGCTAATTAGATAATTCTAAAATTTGAAATTAGATCATATTTCCTTCGTCTCATATTAATTTATTATTATACTTACTAAATGTAATCATTATATATTATTAGTGGTTCATCTTACTAAATCAAGAAAATATTAATTAAATTTTTATAATATTATCCTTACAATTATTATCTTCGTATTTATAAACATGTGTAAAATGAAAAGTGATAAACTAATTTTACTAGAGTGTCACAAAAGCCCATCAACTTTTGCCCTTTTTCAAATAGCTACTCTTTACTCTAAAAGTCTCAGCAAACTCCATTGGGTTCTTGATTTATGACTTAAATTAGGCTTTTCAATAGTTTTGTAGCCATTAAAGCTTCGATTTTGACGACTTCCGTTTCTTGCATTTGCTCAAACAATCATGGCAAATTCAATACTCATATCTGGAACTCAAAGTTTCAGTCTTTGTAATAGAGTTTCCCCAAATGGGTTAGGCTTTGTTGGTTCAGATTTCAATGGGAATCAATTTCCCAAGCTGGGTTTATCAAGAACCAGTTACAAAATCAAAACCCTAGCTCCAATTTGCAGTATTTCATCATCTAGGCCAGCTTCACAGCCAAGATTCATACAGCACAAACAAGAAGCTTTTTGGTTTTATAGGTTTTTATCTATTGTGTATGATCATGTGATTAATCCTGGGCATTGGACTGAAGATATGAGGGGTGATGCACTTGAACCAGCTGATCTTAATGACAGGAATTTGACTGTGGTGGATGTTGGTGGCGGCACTGGTTTCACTACATTGGGTATAGTTGAGCATGTAGATGCCAAGAATGTTACAATTCTTGACCAATCTCCTCATCAGCTAGCTAAGGCTAAGGAAAAGGAGCCTTTGAAGGAATGCAAGATAATTGAGGGTGATGCTGAGGATCTTCCTTTCTCAACTGACTATGCTGATAGATATGTATCTGCTGGAAGGTTTATGTTGCTCCCTCTTTAATTTTTGTGGCTGTGCTTTTGAGTTGATTAGAGTAAATTCTGTTTGAATTTGTTTGTCTGGTTTTGACAAGACTTTTGAATACCGTGGTCTTAAACTAAAGATATGTAGAATGTACCAAAATGCGTTTACATTAGTGGCCTTAAACGTGAAGTGGAAAATTGAAATTAAATTGAAATGGAAGGAGTAGTAGATTGCATTTGGGGTTTTGGATGTTATAGCTAACTTAATCTGATAGAATGGTGTTAGCAGTAGCATTAGTCTTAGTGAGTACCACTAATTTTGAATCTGCACTTATTTGGACTCAAAGTTCAGTCCTTGTATGCTAATTTTCCAATTGGTTGAACAAGATTGATTCTTAGATGATTTTTGAAGGAGTAATGGGCATTTTCAAGCGCGGTTTGTGCTTCTCTTCCCCTCTTGACCTGTTTTGGATGGTATAAACTGTTGGAAAGCTCTATGCATGTGAAAGAATATGAGAAAAATCTATATTGACAATATGTAAGGCAGTATTCATAAGACATGGATAATTTGTATGGATACTCTACACAGCACTAATAAGTACATATTTTTTGCAGTAGATAGGTGCATTGATTTGAGTTTGATATTTTCATTCTTTAATTGAAAAAGCTAAAAAGATTTTCTGGAATTCATCATAATAAAGTTCCTTGATCACCTTTTTCCTCGCAGTATTGAATACTGGCCAGACCCACAACGTGGAATCCGAGAGGCATACAGGGTTCTGAAACCTGGAGGAAAGGCGTGCTTAATCGGTCCTGTGCACCCTACCTTTTGGTTGTCTCGTTTCTTTGCTGATGTGTGGATGCTCTTCCCTAAGGAGGAAGAATACATAGAGTGGTTTGAGAAGGCAGGATTCATGGACGTCCAACTGAAGAAGATTGGCCCAAAATGGTATCGTGGAGTTCGAAGGCATGGGCTTATCATGGGATGTTCTGTGACTGGTGTAAAGTCTACACCAGGTGATTCACCACTGCAGGTAATTTCTCATGTACCTCCACCAATGCCCTAAAACAAAATTACTTATTTTTTGTCTTGTTTCTTCTATTGGGGGAGGGGGGGTAATTGTTCGAGTGAGCAGTCTGTAACATCTTGATAAAGTTTATCATCATTTTTCCCCATGATATATGAGGGAACCAAATTTGTTCAAGCATATTACATCACCGTGAAATGTTGGAAGGCACCTTTAACTTCTTAGCAATTAACTGAAGTCTGCTGAAGAAAGAATTTTGATGGAATATACATTTACAGAAGGGATGATGATAGGGACGGAGCTACAAGCCTGTTTATGGGTTCAACAGAACCCAGTATTAGCTTTGTCCAATATCTTGTATTTGTGTTTAAAAATTCACTTAACATGTATAAATAATTTATCTAGAACCCAACCCAATAAGATGTCTTTTATATAAACTCAAAATTCTAGTTTTGTTTCTGATGATGATCTAGCTAACATCATTCCTTAAACAAATAGCTATATGTTCACCGTTTTACAAGTTCTAATTGGTTGCCTTGGAGTGAACTTTGAATGGATGTTAGGCTTTTCCTGCTTCTCCTCTTTATTTCACTGGATTCTAGAGCATGTTCTTCGCCTCTTTTTCTTTTTATAGTTGGTAACAAGTTTGTTCTATCTCTTATATTAACCTTGTTGTATGCATAATGACAGCTTGGCCCAAAGGCAGAGGATGTGACAAAACCCATAAATCCATTTGTCTTTATGTTGCGGTTCCTTCTGGGTGCAACGGCAGCAACATACTATGTTTTGGTTCCTATTTACATGTGGGTTAAAGACCAGGTTGTTCCTGAAGGCGAACCTCTGTGAGAGACCAAACAACTTACTAATTACTGGCTGATCCTTCTACCGTTGCACCTCGTTCTAGTTAGTGCAGTTCTGCATTTCAATTGTATGCCTAGAATTTTCTGCATATGATATCTTAGCTTTCAGTCGATATAATATTCCAAATGTAGACTCTACTCCTTTCCTATAGCTCTTTTCAGATGACTTTCAACTTTTATTATCCTACTATTTGTTTTGCGGTAAATCCTTCCCATATCTTCAAAATAGTACCATGTTTTTATATACATATAATATGTTATTATAACTTATATATTGAGAAGTATTAGAGAGTGATCTATATAATCTATACCCCATACAATTCTTATAGAGGAAAAAAAAAACAACACTTGTAAAATGTTGCTTATACCATATAACTTAGAATTTTATCTTTTTCACATATTGCAAATGTTGCTTATACCATATTTACTTGTGTAACTATACTTTTATCCATCTATTACTAGAGACATATGTATAAGATTTCAAAGAGCTAACCTAACAAATGCAAAAAAAGTCGATATTGCTCTTGTACTGATCGGTAACTTAGGGCTCTAATATCAACTGTCACGATCCCGTAACGCACAATTGATTTTAATAAATAATCTTTAATGTTAAAAGTTTACATAACTCATAACGTTAATAAGTAATCATTCTCAACTTTTGCATCTATTTCCGACAAAAAAATGTGTCTTTTCTTGTCCTAGTCTATTAAAAAGCTCTTGTACATGCCTGATCTAAAGATCGAATCGATTAGATTTTATATTTTAATCCACCGTTTTGTAATAGTGAAATCCTGATATTATCCTTTCTGGCTAGCTCTTTCATCAAATAACTGAGTTCAAGGGTCATCAAATGTCATATGATCTAGTGATCAACAGAAATGATTGAGAATTTGTGATTTCTTATGTTCAAAACTTAGTATACGAACCCAACACCAAATCGATATCTGAACTAGGGGTGGCAAAATCAAACCCAATCCATTCAACCCGTCCAACCCATTTGAATTTGAGCAGGTTATTGACCCGCACATTCATTAGCTCAACTCATTAAAAATTAAAAATTAAAAATTGGGTTGATATGTAACACGAATTAACTCTATGAGAAATCTTGTCAAAACATGAGGGTAAAAAAGACCCTTTTTCCACAAGTAAAACATTCAATGTCGAACTACTAGTTTACTGAAACACAAAATGATAAAATTGAGTTGGCAATCCCAGCTAAGTAACATCTGATGAAACAAGGTTTAAACCTAGGCCATAAGTTTTCTGCAAATTTAGTCACTCATATGGGCATGAAGGGTACACAGATTAGTTTGTCCCAGTGGGACTGATATCCTCGTATGAGACTAGACCCCTCTGTTGAGGTGGGGAGGTTGATCTCGAACTATTAGGTGATGCAGATCCTACTTTCCTACTGTGCTTCCTTGGAGCAGCAGCAGGAGATCGAGGAGTCGTAGAGTCGCGGCTTCTAGATCTTGAGGCTGACCTCCTAGTCGGAATAGAATGCTGATCATCCACACGAGGCCCAAGACGAGACTTCAATCTGTCACTGATTGTCTGCTGCTTTTCTCTAGGGGAAGGACTGCGTGAAAGGCTCCTACTTCGACGATTCTCACGCCTAGGGCTGTGAGAAACACTCCTACTCCGACTCCTGCGCTGGTATCTAATGAACAAAGAAAACGAAAAGGGGGTTAAGGGATGTGAAGTCATTTTTACATGCTTATAATCCTAAAAGAGCCAAAAGAGTCTACCAAAACTCAGATATCATAGACAGAATATATCGAAGCACTGAAACTTTGGATGTATGATTCAGAACAAAAAGACCAATGGACGGGATTCAGGAGGAAAACCTGGGGGGACTTCTGCCTCTTGGTGACCGTCTGTACCGTCCCTGTGGAGAGCGACCAGAATAGCTTCTATAGCTTGAGTACCTAAAAAAATAACAGTATATTTTAGCATGCATAACAGACTTGCCCCTCTCGCAGACATTTTTACTTTTGAACTTGCTTTTACCTATCACGATTCCCCTGAAAATTTCTCCCACCCTGGTAATAAGGTCTGTAAGATGAACGCTCAGGAGATGGGGTGCGATAGCGTCTTGCAAATGAATAACGATCAGTGAAGCCACGGCCTTTACGGACTCGTTTTGAAGTTCCATCTGGAGAACGGTTTCCGGATAAATCCCTGCCAGGACTAGAGCGAGATGGCTGAGTAGCTTTTGGTGAAGGACTTTTTGAAAGACTTCTCTCCTTTGATTCAATTTGAAGACTTCCACCATTTTGACCAAGTCTAGCAGGTACTTTTTCTGGGCTCATACTTCGACTGCTCCTGCGGCTGGGTCTTGGCTTTCCATTAGGACTTGGTGTTGCGCTCCTGTTTATCATGCAAAGAGAAAGAATCCACTTGGTGAAGATATGTAACTAATATGAGCAGCTGCAAAAACAAGTGCCACATAATAAAGCATTCAGTAAAGCTAAGGAAGGAACCTGGATCTGCTCGAATTATCAGATTGATGATTTGTGGCGAGAGTCCTGTCAGTTTGTACATCTCCACCGTGACCATTATTTGGAAGCTTACCGTTCTTAGATATTTCACCCTCTTCAAGATTCTGTTGCTGCTTCAAAACAGCTTGTCCTTTGACAGGATTTGATGCTTTCTTCACCAAACCTGTAACATAAGATCAACGAATAAATTGGTAAATCTGCTTATAATTCATGTTTTTCCACCTCCATGAATAAACTAGAAGTGACCTTTTCGTGCAGAATTATTGGGCCTGCCATTTTCATCATCGGAGCTATCACTGCTGCTGCTGCTACTCTTGCTCTGACTGTCTGTCTCACTAGAACTCTCAGAGCTCCTGCATGCAATGAAAACAAAATAAATCTACCGAACCAGCAATCAAGTACAGCTTAAAAACACAGATAAGGGCCAACAGTAAATGATACCGCTTGCGTCTCGATCTTTTATTTCGATGAACTCTTCTACTCGTGCTCTTTCTGCCTTTTTTCTTCCCATGTCGACTCCTTTCTTTCTTAGTTGACCTCTTCCTCTTCTTACGCCTTTCATCACCTGAAGAACTAGAAGAATAGGAGTCCAGCTTAGAATCTGAGTCAGAGTCTGAAGAGGAATCAGTATCTGTCTCAGAACTGTAAGAATCAGATGAAGAGTATCTCCTCTTTTTCTTTCTATTGGTGGATGATTTGCGTTTCCCCTTTTCTTGACTGTCTGAATCATCATCAGAGGAAAGAGCTCTCGCGGACTTCTTATTTTTCCCTGGAGGCGAGGCAAAAAATATATAAATGAACAACAGAAACAAGACCACACAACAATCTCTTATAGATAAGGCAGTAACACTGCAGCAGAGTAGGACATCTTAGTCTTAGAGAGAGAAAATCACCTTTCTCTGCTTTGGATGTATCATTACTTTTCTTCTCAGACATTTCGCCACAATCCACAATTTTCACAAGCCCAGATGGCTTCCCACTGTCTGTTCCCAGCTGTTCAATTTTCTTCACTAAATCCATTCCCTTTACAACTTTTCCAAAAACAACATGCTTCCTGCAACAGAAATGTAGATGCTTCATGATAGGAATTAGGTATTGACACACTGTTATAACCAAAGTTATTTATTCTCCTAGTAGAGGATTTGGAGTACAAGCCAAGAGCAGGGTTCTTAGACAAAGACAAAACATGGTTGAAACTAATGTGCACTCATATATATCAGATAAATACCCGTCGAGATGGGGAGTTCTCTTAAATATAATGAAGAACTGGGATCCATTTGTATTAGGACCACTATTTGCCATCGAGAGAAGACCAGCCTCAGTGTGAGCAACTTTGAAGTTTTCATCTAATAGAGAAAAAAATTACCATCAGCATCAATCATATTCCCACTTATTCACCACTGAAAACATATATATTAATCTACCTGGAAATTTCCCTCCATATATACTTTCTCCACCAGTGCCTGCAAAACATTAAAAGTTTGTGCCTTACTTGTCTGGCAAGAAGTTGAAGTTAAAGATCCTCTGCACCAATTGACAGTTCAGGGCCCAGAAGGAGAAAAGCATACCATTCCCTTTGGAGAAATCACCACCCTGTAGAAAACAGAAAGAGGTCATGGGACTGATGAAAAATCCCAATATATGGACTAAGAGGGAAAATCTAGAAGCCTTGTGTAGATTGCGGAAGAAACACAAAAGGCAAAAAATGGCTATATTCTTAAATGACAATTATAGTCATCAAAAACCAAGCCCAAACAGCTCATGAAGTCAATCAGCTGATATTCACCCCTATACAATCAATTTCTCATTTGAAATAAATGACAAGTACAACAGATATAGATCTACACTGCTTCACAAGAGATCCACAAAATATGTAAAGCAACCCCTTCTTAATCCCATACATTAGGAGAGAAGCTCAAAAAGAATTTATTCATGATATTGGAGGGCCAGTAAGATGGGGCTGTATGAATTAAGAGTATAATTTTGTCGATGCAGAAAAAAAAAGAAAACTTGTGAACTTCAAACCCATATTCCGGAATTATCACATATCTACCTGGAGGATACAATTGCTCTTCCTATGAGACCCAAGCTTAGGTAAAATAAATATAAAGGCACATCAATTCCTACATTGTTTATTCTCAAAGGATAAAGAATACAAATATCAAAGAGAGAGAGAACATACTTGTGCCATAAACCCTTTTATTACACGGTGAAATAAGCATCCTTTGTAGTGCAGAGGTTTTCCAGTAGATAATCCAACTCCCTTCTCACCTTCAAAACATAACATATCATTGAAATCACAAACACTCATAAGATCAACCAATTATGCTTGTGAAATCGTGCAAGCACTGAAAAGCCAATAAAAGGAAAAAATATATTAATGAAGAAAAGAAAACAATGAGAATAATCAAACCCATGCACAATGATGTTATGCAGGAATATGTGATTTCTTAATGATTCGGTGCACACATAAAAAAAAAAAATTCAAATTTTTAAACCAACCTTTTCACTCATCCAAAATATAATAAAATTAATACTGTTAAGGAAAAGACCATTGCGTTTAACTCAACCCCAATAACTAACTCATTTACGTGAGGTTTATTTAAGACCATATAAGGAGACAACAACATATTTCCTTGATCAATGTGAGATGCCGACACGCCCAGACTTGAACAAATAGAGAGGTTGAGTCTATTTTCTCATAATATCAGAGCCAGACCTCTCTATTCTTGTATTTCCCTACTTGGATAACTGCCATATGGAACATAACAAGCGGGATCCACCATTAGAAAGGTTGAGCTAGGCGCATGGTCTATTTTCTCATAATATCAGAGCCAAACCTCTCTATTCTTGTACTTCCCTACTTGGATAACTGCCATATGGAACATAACAAGCGGGATCCACCATTAGAAAACAAGCCACATGGATAGTCTAACACTGATGCCATGTTTAAACGTAACATTAGCTCATGATTGAGGATTTAAGACAGAGACAATAGCACATTCCATTTACCAATGGGAGACAGTCTAACAACCAGCAGCACAAATAAACTTCCAGCTCGAAGTTACTCATCAATCAACGCAATTCCCTTGACCCCAAGTAACATTACATTACCCAATCCCACCCTTGAAATTCTGGAAATGGTTGGACTATAGCTATTATTTGTTCACATATATTATCAAAAAGACTGTTGAATGGATCCTTAGTCTGCATAAAACTCTGGGAAATTTGCTTGGGTGAAAAGGCAGGTAAATGTAGTTCAATGTTGAGTCCATAAAATCATACTTTGATTGACTAGAATGGGAATTCAAAAAACACTAGACAGTCTCCAATTTTTTGGAGCATAATTCTGAATGGTGTTACTAGGCCTACATTATGGCAGGGGAGTTGTGATTTTCATTAAGGCCATGGGATTTCATAAAACAATGGATAGTCTCATAATTCCAGAGCAGCATAATGATGGTATTCACTGACCTACAGAATATTTTCCTTTAGGCCCCTCACAATGATGCACAACTTCTATTCCACTAATTAACACACACTAGAACCTTTGCTTAATTCCTATCCAGACTAGAAGTATGACAAAGATGGAACTAAAGAAGTTTTTCCTTACCTTTTATCTTATTTCGGGGGGAGGGGTTATGGGAGCCTCAAGACTCAAACTAAGTACCCAATTAGCACAAAGCAAATAAAGTTTCGAGCAATATACCTGTGCAGAGCGACCGGAAATTTTCTGCAGTCCTTGGGACAGTATCTGCAAAGAGCTGCACATTTCCAAAAAATAACGCTAATTGGAACATAGGACATCAAAAACAGTTACAAGACATGGTTTCATATGGAAGAAAAAGGAAAAATATCCAAAGGAGGAAGAGATCCATGAAGGTTGGTAACATTTAGTTCATATATTACCTCAATAACAATTTTTTCTGCAGTATTTCCATCAATTGATACATCTAAGAATACAAGAGGGTTTTTCTTCTTACTCATCCTGTACCTCAGGCCGTAATGATGCTGAAATATCATTTCAAGTTAGAAAATATTCTGAACGAAAGAAATTCATAAAATGTCTTAGATTGTTAGATCAAACAATATAACTATCCTCACAAATATGGAATTCTTAGTCATAGGTGTCATAGAGGGAGGGTGGTAGAGGATGACAGGGAAGCCACAGGAACATGTGATATATTTTCCATGCATAGACATAAGATTGGAGCAGAAGTCTTGGCAACCATCTTAAGAGGAGTCAACGACTACTCAAATCTCGAATGAGACTCTAACTACCACCATTTGAAGCAGACAAAGTAAGACAAAGTGTATCCTGCCCAACTCGTCCAGACTTGAGCAGGTTGAGTTGGGAGTAAATGCAATTATCAGTCAATTCATGCACAACCCAAATTAAACCATAAAGGAAGTTTGTCAAGTACCAAAAAAAGATCATCAACAACTTAAAACATTTTCCCTCTCTATAAAGAAAAAATAGGCTATATTTCTTAGTTGATTTGGTAAATGGTAACTAAGAAAATTATAAAACAGACAAAAAACTAAAGAATGTTTGAGTTGGACGGGCTGAGTTATAATCCATTTAGTCCAAATTGACTTGAGCCAACTTTGAACAAGGGCACCATTTTAACCCGCCTAATGTTGACCTAACCTGCCCATTTGACACCCCTAGTACTTCGTTACTTGTTGAAACTATTGCACTTCATTGCTTACAGTAAGTATTAATTTGACTCCTCACTGGCTCACTCCTGTCACATATGGAAATTATGCTTAGGCACGAACCAATTGTAACAATTGCCTATCTGTAGTATACAATGTTAAACCTTAGAATGCCCAATATCACCTCTGCATCCAAACAATTACAACTACAATTGAAGTAAAAGCAAACAGACACAAACAGAGAGAGAGAGAGAGAGGTCTTAATAAACCCATCGGGCAAACACATTTTCTGGGAAAAAAAGGGCAAACACATTTAAAGAGTTTTCCCTGTTTTTCCCGGAAGATTTAAAGAGGTCTTAATAAATCCTACGTGACTTGTAAAATACAAAGCCCATCGGGTAAACACATTCTTCTTTCTCCCGACTTCACACGCGAGGAAACACCTCAGTAAAAAAAAAAAACCTAATATCTCTGTATAAAGCTTTGTTCGGCTACAACAAGAAGAGAACTCGAGTGAAGAGTTGATCTTTTCTTTTCCGGCTATGATTATTAGATCTCATGATAGTGAAATACCCAATTATGGTAAGATTCTAGCAAGAAACACCATCTGGGTTTTTATTAAACTAAAAAAAGTGATTTTTCACTATATGCTGATTTCGTTTCTCATTCTTTAGTATATTTACTACTCTACTATATCAATCCTACGAAATGAAGAAGACAAAAAGAAATGAATGTGCATCAATCAAGAAAGCGATAGCACTGTCAATTGAAATCCATACCATTAGAAAAATTGTCTGTACCGTTAGGTTTTAACATTGTTATGTTAGAGAGACCAAAAGTAATTCACTTTAGCAAAGTTAAGGGATTAAAAATGTTCAAGTCATATTTGAAAGACTAAAATGAAACTACTCCCATACATAAGGGATAATTTAAGCCCAAAACTCAAACATTTTCCTTCATACCGAATACACCCTGAAACTAAATCACTGCAACCAAACCAATCTGGAAACTATCATGCACAGAACACTGAAGAAAAAATTAATGACAAAAAATCAACTTTTTGCTTATGGTGAAAAGGGCAAACTCCTAAACCCCAATTCGAAGCAGCTAAAATCCCAGATCAACAAGAATATTGTAAAAACGCATATGCAGAAGAGAAATTAAGAAAGATTCTCTTTTAAATCTTCTGGGGAAAAAAGGGCCAAACTCTTAAACCCTAGTAATAATTCACAAAAGCTATAACTCACATCAGCATGCTTCACATTTTTTTCACTGTAAAAACCATAAATTTGCAGATGGGTGTGAACATAAAGCAAGATTTCATATCCGGGTAACAATTGCATAAAAAAACAAGAAATAGAAGAACAAAAGCAAGAACTTAAGTGTTTGTTATTTACCAACAACTGAAATTTGGGTAGTGAAGTTGACGGCCAAAGCTGCGAATTAGCTTAACAAAGAGAAGCCTCCATTTGTTTTCTTGGAGGCGCTATGGAAGTGACGAGAGCTAGCGAGGTTGTGTTTTGTGTTCGCTAGTCTTTGTAAACATATAGTACTTCTTACCATACCACATACAAAACTACTCTTTGTTATCATCCAAAAAAAAAAAAAAAAGGAAAATTAGGTTTAAAATGGTTAATTTTTCAAATATTGGTAATATTTACCAATATAAGAACAGTTTTTTTGTTAATCATATGGATATTATTTATGTTTATGTTATCAATATATATGAGTTAAATTTGTAAAGTAGAATTCTTTAGCTTAGAATTTTATCATAACTATCACGTGCTTTAGAAAATAGAGTCACACGTAATAGATAGTAATATTTAGAAGTAGAGATAACAAAAAAAAAGTAGATATTATTACAACAAATTCCGTTTGAGTTTATTTGTAATTGTTCGTTAGTTGCTATATTTATCTTTCCCCTAGAGATTCAATGCCCTCGTTGAGATTCACGCTACCATCGTATTAGGGGAAGATACTAGATTTAGTGTCATCTATAATTGTTTAGTCCCAACTGTCAAAGTATTGTCTACTGAAACTTGACCATTGGGGAAGTGGGCAGATAGTCGATTTCAAGACTTCTATTTAATGTTTTCATTAATTTTGCAGGTTTAGCCACTTCAAAATTTGGGAGATTGAAGTTTTAAAAAAGGGAAAAGGCTCAAATATGCCATTGAACTTTCAGAAAAGGCTTATTTATGTCATCCATTAAAAGTTTGGCTCATCTATGCCATTACCGTTTAAGAAAAGGCTCATTCATGCCATAATTTTTTAACGGTGGTTTTGCAAAACCATTTTTTACACGTGGCCAATTATAATTCGGCCACGTCATTATTTTTTTATAATAAAAAATCAAAATTCTGAACAAACATTTTAACGGTGGTTTTGCAAAATCATTTTTTACACGTGACCAATTATAATTCGGCCACATCATTATTTTTTTAATAATAAAAAATCAAAATTCTGAAAAAAATAATGACGTGGCCGAATTATAATTGGTCACGTGTAAAAAATGATTTTGCAAAACCACCGTTACAAAATTATGGCATGAATGAGCCTTTTCTTAATCGGTAATGGCATAGATGAGACAAACTTTTAACGGATGGCATAAATGAGCCTTTTCTGAAAGTTTGATGGCATATTTGAGCCTTTTCCCTTTAAAAAATTTAGATTTATTGCCTGGAGTTTGACTTGCTAAAGCTTATATATGTCTACGTGTCAAACTTCAAATATGTTTAAAGTTAGACTTATAAAAAAAAATCAGACAAAAATGTTTGAAGTTCGACTTAAGTTTGATTTAATAATCTAATTTAAGATTTATACATCTAAATAAAATTTGAACTAACAAACCTTACATTTTTTACAAATTTGAATTCAAATTTCACGCTTGATTTTTTCAACCCACTTCAAATTCCATGTTCAAATCTATACATAAATTCAATGCTCATAATATTTTATGTCAATTTTCATTTAATCTTGGTGTGAATTCCTTTATTGTCATTGTTCTTGAAAGTGCAATGAATATTTGTGTATGAAATCTAAAATACTTTTTAATTTCATGGCTTCAACATGTTATACAATGAATGTGGATCTACTATAGTTGTTGAGATCTACTAACAAATTTTGCTTCATTTCATATGCTAACTCTACGATTCATGTGTGGGATCTTGAGCAACAACATATATGAATTCCTACTTTATGAAAATAAAATGATCTGACATAGAGACTAATGAAATATCACCGACAATACTTAAAGATAGAAAAAAGAAGGTGGAATGACCTGGGAGATCCTTGTACTTGGCTCTGTTTGTAAGTTCGACCCTTGTACTTATGACTTTACCAAATAGACCCTTAAACTCATTCAAACATAATATTTTAAACCCCTTTCTCATCTCATATGTGTGCGTGTAATACACTCATTTTACACATGAAATACCACGTTATTTTTTAATGACATGTCATTATTATTATTATTTTTCCAATGACACATCAGAAATTAAATTTTAAAAATAAATAATATTAAAAAATAAAAAATGCAATTTTCTCTCTCTTTCCCCCCTTCCTACTTCATCTCTTCATTCCCACCCACCCTCTAAGCCTCACCCCAAAAATAAAAAATATAAATCATCATTTTTTATCTTTCTTCACAGATCACACTCAAAAGTTTTCTCAATCATAAAATATGATAGATTGTAATTAGCTCTTGCACAAGCTTTAGGTTCTATTTATTTTGATTTGATAAAAAAATCAAGAAAATTTCAAGTTGGAAAAAGTATATTTATGAGTAAATTCAAACAATAGATCTTAAATTTATGAAAATGGTGAATGATATTTTTTCTTGCAAAAGCTTTTTTTAATTTTCTATTTGATGATTATAGCGATAAAGTGTACGTCAAAAAAGAACAATAGAAAGGAGGTAGGGGGATGAAGAAGAAGAGAAAAAGGGTCGGACTGGGGCTAGGGCTGAAGAAAAAGAGAAAAAGGATGAGTTGGGCTAAAGAAGAAGAGAAAAAGGATGGGGTTGGGCTGAAGAAGAAGATAGAAGGGGTGGGGGTGGGGTGGGCTGAAGAAGAAAGGTTTTGAGAAGAGAAAAAGGGTGGGGTTGGGGATGAAGAAGAAAAGAAAAAGGATGGGGTTGGGCCGAAGAAGAAGAAGAGAGAAGGGGTGGGGGTGGGGTGGGCCGAAGAAGAAAGGTTTTGAGATTTATTTTTTATTTTTTTATTTTTTTTTATTATTATTATTATTTTGTCTTATAATTTTGATAATTTTTAAATAAAAACATTGCATTCACTTGCTTTAAAACGTGTGTGGTCACACATTTATCCAACTCAGCCATTTTAATGCCACACAAGCTCGGTTATGGTGAGAGGGGTTTAGAAAATAGAGTTTCATCGAGTTTAAAGGTTCATTTGGCAAAGTAATGAGTAGAAGGGTTCAACTGACAAACGGAGCCAAGTACAGGGGCCTCTCAGCTCATTCCACCAAAAAATTATCAAGGGAGATACAAACTTCGTGAAACCATGAACAGGTGATGTTGTTACATGATCTGATCTTTTCTCTATTGGAGCAATAGAAAAGTTTAAGGCAACTGCAATTGCTAGTGGTTCATGATTTGATATTCTTCACATAGGTCCTAGATCTAGGTTTATTCGCCCATGAAAAAACAAAATTTTGGCAATATCATTTATCAATGGTAAATTGGTTTTGTCGCAATAAATAAAAACATTGTTAGGAATCTCAAGGCCAAAATCAGAGTAACAAATACAAAAAAGAAATTCGTCTCATTTATCTTCTAAATAACCAGTAACATTTAGCAAGAAAATCTAGCAAATTTTCTCCTCATTATCTTGTGTAAATTCATTCTTTCGAAGAATGAAGGGTCATGACGCCTATTTTTAGCTTAATCCTATTTTTAGCTTAATCAGACTTAGAAAAATATAGTCATGAACATATTCAGTTATATACGAAAATAGGTAGGAGACTTCCTCAAAGTCTTCTACCCTTTTTCTCAGACAATTGTTCATCACAATCTTTTTTGTTATGATTATAGTGTTTCACATAATTATCTTCATAATGTCACATGAATCCTCGTACAAAGACTTTTTTTCTTATTTGGAGTACAATAACATGGTACATGTTCACATTATATAACATGAGAAAATTGATCAAATTTCTCAAGTCAAATCAAGACGAAAAATGTAACGGTAGAATTCCATCAACCCATTTATTTTTTTTAAAAGTAGGAAATTTTGTTTATTGTCAAGCATATGGGTGAATCATAAATATACTTAGACTCCGTCTTCAACAAAGTTTGCACAAGTATTTCTTAACTCATAGTTGTCATAATAATGTATAAAATATTCCCAATTCAAGGTTGAATTCAACCTTGTCGACTTGAGTTTGAAAGAAAAGCTTGAGATTCTTGACATTCGTAAATTTGCATCAATAGAAAATGGAGGTTTGGTGAATTCACTTTCACAACATACTCAATAACTCTTTATATTATTTAAGATCGTGTTTATGGTCATAGTATATCCATTGTCTCTTTTCTTTCGTATACTTATTTTTGTCATTCGTTTATTTCAAAATCATAACTTCTCTTTCTATATCATCATGATACGATTCAATGAAATCGTCGTCTTTACACTTAAAATTGCAAAGCCTAGGACTCAGATCACTCCTAAACCAAATACCATCGCATGTTTTCTTTTGAAAATTCTCTTTATCAATGTTATTGCTAAAAAAAATCTTATTTAAAGTATACACGACTTTACCTACTACCCTAAAAAAGGGGAGAAAATTATAGAATAAAATTTCAATAGTAATAGTAACATCATATATTTAGCATACCAAAAAATTTGTCGGCACTATCACCCAATCTATGACTATTCTTTTGATTTTTTTCCAACAATCCATATTTTTCTTTTTGAATATTTTCATTAGCTCATCCAACAAAGTGAGTGGTTCAGTGAACACACTTGTTTTTTTGTTTTTGTTGTTTGTAATGACCTATTTCATCGTTAACAGGACTGGGGATCCGATTGGGCCACTATAAAAGAGAAAGTTACTGTAAAGGTAGGAAAAAAGCCCAAAATCACCTATTTTCAACCTAAAATGTTTTGGAGAAGAAAAAATGGCGATCTAGAACAACTTTCAATAATTTTTCATCAAGAATCTTCATGAAGGTGAGCAATTCGATCCTCAACATTTGTAGTTCGATTTCTAGGTCTTAAGAAAATTAACTCACAATGCGTAATCTAAATGTAATGTCAGCTTGAGCTTGTATAAAGAAAAAAAAACACTAAAAACATTTAATAAATGTTATTTGAGAAAAAAATCAATTACTTGAAACAATGATACACATTCTGACTATAGAATAAAAATGATTTTGTTTCTTACAAAAAATAAGTAAAAAATCTCTTGTTTCCTTCCTAGTTGTCTAAGGAATCGACCGGGAGCATATGGTCTAGTCCCTCTTAATCCGGCAAATATCAAGTAAGGGACCTTTTGCGCTCGAATCACCATTTGCTTTGTCACCACTAGACATTCTATTGACCACTGCACATTTTCTTCTCTTAAACTCTTAAGTTTCGGATACCAGAATTCTTGGCCTCCAGTCCTATTGAAATGATTACGCTGCACCCACCAATCATGACTTTCAAGTCTGTTCGGTCGTTCCAAGGAATCTGGTTCTTTCAGATTATGAGCTTTGATCAAATGTCTCATCATCCACCATTGAAGTATCAGGTTGCATCCTGAAAGAAACGTTCTTGGCTTTGACACTTGTCCAAGGCCCTATAAATGTCGGCCAAAATCGTAGGCGCCAAAGTGTAGTACTTGGTTGCCGACCCGTAGCCTACTCCATAAAAGATAACATGAGTGACCATTACTACACTTGGATGGATAGTGTAGTTTGGTCCTTGGGAAATACCATCGTCCCAAGTAGGCATATTGCAAAGGCAAGAGGATATGTCTCCTTCCATTTTTTTTCTGAGACAAACTCTTCTTTGAACTTTTCATAGGCTCTTACGCGTCCGAATCAATAATAAAGCTTTCGAAGTGGAATGTTTGGCCCGGGCAGCTTGTCCATTCAATCAATTTTGACGAGTGACAATTTTTCTTTAATTTCGGCAAAATCTCATATTTTTTTGGGAAAAAGAGTTATGTATCGGGCTTGAACTCCTTTTGTTGCACATACCAACACTCTCGTAACTTACAAGACTTCTTCAATAGTCGGCGCCATTTCCACTTCCCCGAACCGAAATAC
The DNA here is from genome assembly GCA_029582685.1 of Solanum piurae. NCBI lineage: Eukaryota > Viridiplantae > Streptophyta > Magnoliopsida > Solanales > Solanaceae > Solanum > Solanum piurae. Next base: position 41,409 of record JAJOOO010010918.1, read on the forward strand.
CATGTTGTCGCTGTCCCAAAATTTAACAATTGTCCCAAAATTTACACCACCATTTCCATTAATGACAGGAAATGGCCTATGTGTCTTTGAACTATCTTCTTGTCTTCTGTGTTCATAAATTTCCACCAAACTTGTAGGTAATGATGTGGTATGGTCACCATTCGGATTCTCAAGGGCTCATGTGATGGATTCATCCTACAAGAAAAACAGACAAAGGTAAGTTACCCACACCCATTAGATAATTGATTTGTTTAAAAAAGACATATGCATCATTCAATTAAACACATAAGCATGGTTGTCTTTTATTGATCAATGGGTCAAATAGACACAAGGTGGGCTTCTAATGGGCCCAACACGCCTTGGGTGTTGGGTCAACTTGATTCAAAATGCTCTAAATTTGGAATTTGGTTTCGCTCTACGCTAGTTGACTAAGAGTAACTTTTGAAAGACATGGAACCCAAGTGGATAACTTAGGCTGGAACTCACGACAACCATTGGACGCATGACGAACCAATAAATTACCGATCATTCTGAAAAGAGTTGAGTATAAAAAAGTCCGACTGCGGTTCCGCAAAACCGTCCTTTAATATACTATACATACAAGAGAATATGCCATGAAATGAAATGACAATTATAAAAAAATTAAACACGTTTAGCATAGATAAACAATTCAGTAATAACAATTAGTCAGATAGTCAAATCTTTTGGTTAGAACTTAATTAAATCTCCAGCAGAGTCGTTATTTCTGTTTTAATCGAAAATAATAAAAGAAAAATGAACTTGTTTCGAAAAATTGACTAAACTTATGATTTGAAGAAAAATCGATTTTCCAAAAGAAACAGAGTCACCACTTAATTTTTTTAGTAAAAATCATGAAAAAAATATCTTAAGGTTTCAAGAGACTTAAACAAATAAAAACGATTGAAAAAGGGTTCGGGTTCAATGTACATTCCGAGAAGGTGTTAGGCCCTCGAAATGTCCGCTAACTTGCGGTTGACCGACGATTTGACCAAAATAACTTTGACTAATTTTGATAAAATTTTAACTAAGTAAGAAAACTCATTTTTTAAATTTATTTATTATTTACTATCATTATTGTCATTTTAATTATCCTAAGGGGAAATGAACTAAAGGGGAATTTTTCTAAAGGAAAATAACTTAAATGACAAGACGAAATATAAAAATAAAGCTAAGTATAAAAATATAAATATTTTAATTTGAATATATATAAAAAAAAGAAGAGAAATGACTATCTTGGGGAATTTAATTAAATTAAACCATAAAATTAACAAAGGTTAATTAATCAATAACAAAATAAATAACAATAGAGAAGGGATATCAAATTTGGGCCTTTGGCCCAAAATCATAAACACGTCCTAATACTAAATATGAAAATTATGGGTTTTGGCCCATTTGTATTTTTCTTCAATCCTATTGAAAATATCATTGGTCTTTGACCTATTTTTTTCATCACTTGGACCTGCTAGAAATTACTTAAGGCTTTGGACCCATTTTTTGCCTTTGAAAATTGTGTATACATCAGCGTATATCATTGTATACCACATGTATACAACATCCACAACCTGCATTTCTCTTTCAAACTTCATATTTTTGCATTCTTCAACCTATATTTCAATTTCTTGCCGGCTGACTCGATAGAACAAGAATTGAAACTCTAAGACCCAATCAATGAAATGCATGGGAAAGGAGTCCTCAAGGACTCAAGACGAGCAAATTCATGCATAGAAAAGGACTAAACAAGATGAAAATTAATATTGAGTCATGTTCAAACTATACAAGACAAACAAAATACGTAAAAATAAAATAAGGCAAAATGTATGACTAGTTTACCATGCCAATGTATGCAAAGATGGCAAGAGAAAACATGCAATATTCAAAGTATATTCACTTAAAATTAAATTAATCTCCACATGATGAAGTAAGACAACCAATAGTAATGATAAGCTAAGTAATGAAGACTAACAGTGACTAAATAGAAAATGTATGTCATTGAGCCTAAGATGCGACAAGCAAGGGTAATAATAGATCTATGTATAGAAATAAAATTAGACATTTTAAACAAGAGCAAAGCGGTAGACATAAATAGTAAAAATGCCACTGTTTTGCTAAAGTTTAGGCATAAAAACAAAGAGAGGGATTTTTATATCTCTTTTTATTTCTTTTGCATTTTCCACAATTTCAAAAATAAATAAATATATAAAAGGCATAGACAACATAATATACTATAAGGTTTGGAACAATTTTCATACAATGAGACACACATTTAAGGATAAACGAGAGTGAATTAAAACTCGAACCTTAGGACTGTAATCTTTCGAGAAGAGACTCAATCGACAGAGGCCGTTATAAAAGAAGAAAAGAACACCACTCATGTTTTAAAGCATATACAAGAACCGGACACCATTGTATTTTTGAAAGATGTTTAACTCAAACCAAATATGAAACTCGGCTAAATTTTCCTATCAAGACATAAGTGTGTGAAGTGTTCACATGGATAGAAAATAATACCCCAAATCCAAAACAACAAGTGTAAAACTCAATCTAGGAACAAGCAAAACAATCCCAGCTTCAAGAAGACACAAACCGAGAGACGAGCTAAAAATGCATTAAAACTTTTTCCGAAATAGAACGCACCACTCATTTAAGAAAATAAGGCGAAGAGAGTAACATCAAACCGAACACATCACATAGGCGTATCTTAGAATCCATAAATAACTATGCCTAAAAACCACCGAGATGTGATTCCCAAAATTCCCAAAGGGATTATGAGTCGTTTACCTTGTTCGAGGCAGCGAATGGAACAACAACGAGCTGGACTAAAATTCCCACCGAGATGTGATTCCCAAAATTCCGATGAACAACAAGAAACAACAAGAGCAAGGACTAAAATCAAAATTTGGATTCCAAGAAGTCCTGAACAATAGTGTAGCTGAAAATTTCAATGTATATTTTGTCTTAAAGGTTAGCCGATTCCTCTATATTTTTTCCAAATTTTCTCTAACCCTCTTATACTGAAATAGTAGTAGGTTGTATAAAGGGGAGCTAGAGTTCCGTACTTGGAGGGAAAAGGAGAAAAGTCAGATTCTAAGGCCTAATTCAAATATTCAAAACTCCAAATACCTTTCACCATTTAGGGACGACACCTTTTCTCTGAGAATTCAACCCATTCCGGAATAGGAAAGGGGAGACGGACGGGTTCGATCGATTCCAATGTCCTTGAGATGCTACGTGGAGTGATCTCGCATTGGTAAGGACGAGACCCGGCCTGCTTTTGCTGTTGCAACAGTGCTGTGGAGAGAGATGTTGAGGAATGAGACAAGGAGAAACAGAGTATCGTCTGTACACGTACTAATTTACGCGTGTTAACTCACGCGTATTGACGTTGTGTATCTCTGTTCGGATTGAAAAAGAGTAGGCGTGTTTGGCTGTCGCGTTGAGGTCGTTTGAGTCGTTGTCGTTTCTTCTGTGAACTCACGCTATTTGAATCGTGAGCTACTGCTTACGCCGTGTATTGTTGTTGATTTTTTTTGCTGGGAATTGTACGCTGGAGTTCTAGGTCTCTTTGGGAATAAAAAAGGAGCTGGGCCGGGTCGGGGGGTTGGAGGAATAAGTCGGCTGTTGTTGCTGTTGTAATGTTAGGAATTTTGGATTGTTGTAATGTTGTAATGGGCTGAGTTATTTGAGAAAGAATTGGGTTGAAGGAATATTGGATTGGGTCTGCTGGTGGGTCTTTTGTGGGCTGGGAAATAAAGGGAATGAGAGTTGGCAAAAAATGTAGTTGAAATTACAATTACCAAAATGGTCAAATGAATTTCAACTGTAGCCAATGAGAGTTAATTTTAGAGAATTCGGCTAGATATTAAATAAAACGGTTAATATAAATTAATTAATGAGCTTCTTAAATTTAACAAAATAAAATGATTGACTTGATTATAAACTAATAACTTGAAAATATAAGTATTAATTAACTAAATCAATCAACCAACTATTTAAGTAAAATTAAAATATTTTTGAGACAATTTTCGAATATTCAAAAAAAAAATGTAATAAATATATACCAAATTATAATATATATATATATATATATATATAGAGTTAAAAATTATAAGAAATGACTAAATTACTTCAAACGACTCGGAAAATATTTTGAATTTTATAAAGTCAATTATTTCAAATCGTTGGGGATTTAAGAAGCTCGATGATCAATTTATATTGTGGAAGACCAAAATTGGGTGTCAACATGCATCAGTAGAAAATGGAAATTTGGTGAATTCACTTTCACAACATACTCAATAACTCTTTAAATTATTTATGATCTTGTTTATGGTCATAGTAGATCCATTGTCTCTTTTCTTCCGCATATTTATTTTTGTCATTTGTTTATTTCAAAATCATAGCTTCTCTTTCTATATCATCAAGTTACGATTCAATAAAATTATCGTCTTTACACTTAAAATTACAAAGCCTAGGACTCAAATCACTCCCAAACAAAATACCATCGCATGTTTTCTTTTGAAGATTCTCTTTATCAATGTTATTGCAAAAAAACTCTTGTTTAAAGTATACACGATTTTACCTACTACCCCAAAAAAAGGAAGAAAATTATAGAATAAAATTTCAATAGTAATAGTAACATCATATATTTAGCGGAAAATTTGTAGGGCACCATCACTCAATCTATGGCTATTCTTTTGATTTTTTTCCAGAAATTCATATTTTTTTTACTTTTTGAATAGGCTTTCATTAGCTCATCTAACAAGGTGAGTGGTTCAGTGAACACACTTGTTTATTGTTTTTGTTGTTTGTAATGACCTATTTCATCGTTAACGGGACTGGGGATCCGATTGGGCCACTATAAAAGAGAAAGTTACTGTATAGGTAGGAAAAAGGCCCAAAATCATCTATTTTCAATCTAAAATGTTTTGGAGAAGAAAAATGGCGATCTAGAACAACTTTCAATAGTTTTTATCAAGAATCTTCATAAAGGTGAGCAATTTGATCCTCTACTTTTTTAGTTCGATTTCTAGGTCTTAAGAAAATCAACTCACAATGCGTATTCTAAATGTCGTGTCAGCTTGAGCCTGTATAAAGAAAAAAACAACACTAAAAGCATTTAATTAATGTCATTGGAGAAAAATTTCAATTACTTGAAATAATGATGCACACTATGACTATATAATAAAAATGATTTTGTTTCTTACAAAAAAATCAAGTAAACATATGAAGACTATAATTAATGAATTTTTTTTTGTACAAACCAAAATGGAGTAACAAATACGAAAAAGAAATTCGTCTCATTTATCTTCCACATCACCAGTAACATTTAGCAAGAAAATCTAGTAAATTTTCTTCTCATGATCCTGTGCCTGTGTAAACTCATTCTTTCGAGGGATGAAGGGTCATGGCGCCTAGTTGTTAGCTTATTCAAACTTGAAAATATATATTCATGAGCATATCCAGTTATGTACGAAAATAGGTAGCAAAGTCTTCTAACCTTGTTTTCTCAGATAATTATCCATCACGATCTTTTTTGTTATGATTATAGTGTTTCACATGATTGTTGATAAACTTCATAATGTCACATGAATTCTCATACAAAGACTTTTCTTCATATTTGGAGTACAATAACACGATGCATTTCACATTATATAACAGGAGAAAACTGATCAAATTTCTCAAGCCAATGACGAAATCAGGGCGAAAAATGTAACGGTATAATTCCATCCACTCATTTAATTTTTTTTAAAGTAGGAAATTTTTTCTATTGTCAAGCATATGGGTGAATCATAAATATACGTAAACTCCGTCTTCAATAAAGTTTGTACACAAGTATTTCTTAACTTATAGTTGTCATAATAACATATAAAATGTTCAACCTTATCGACTTGAGTTTGAAAGAAAAGCTTGAGATTCTTGACATTCGTAAATTTGCATCAGTAGGAAATGGAGGTTTCGTGAATTCAGTTTCACAACATACTCAATAACTCTTTATATTATTTAAGATCTTGTTTATGGTTATAGTATATCCATTGTCTCTTTTCTTTCGATACTTAATTTTGTCATTCGTTTATTTTAAAATCATAGATTTTCTTTCTATATCATTATGATACGATTCAATGAAATCGTCGTCTTTACACTTAAAATTGCAAAGACTAGGACTCAAATCAATCCCAAATGAAATATCATAGCATGTTTTCGTTTGAAGATTCTCTTTATCAATGCTATTGCTAAAAAGCTCTTGTTTAAAGTATACACGACTTTACCTACTTCCCTAAAAAAAGGGAGAAAATTATAGAATAAATTTTAATAGTAATAGTAACATCATATATTTAGCTTACCGGAAAATTTTGTCCGGCACCATCACCCAATCTATGGCTATTCTTTTGATTTTTTTTCCAGCAATCCATATTTTCTTTTAGAATAGGCTTTCATTAGCTCATCCAACAACGTGAGTGATTCAGTAAATACACTTATTTTTTTGTTTTTGTTGTTTGTATGACCTATTTCATCGTTAACGGGATTGGGGGTTCGATTGGGCAGCTATAAAAGAGAAAGTTATTGTAAAGGTAGGAAAAATGCCTAAAATGACCTATTTTCAACCTAAAAATATTTTGGAAAAAAAAATGGCGATGTAGAACAAATTTCAATAATTTTTCATCAACAATCTTCATAAAGGTGAGCAATTCGATCCTCCACTTTTGTAGCTCGATTTTAGGTCTTAAGAAAATATAATTGTAAACCTAGGGGATGATTTGAATTCATTCTAAGATGGAGAAAATATATGTTTATGAGGATTTTAGGATGTAAGACCTTAGCTAATCTTAAGAATGTTTGTTCTTGATTTATTTGCCGCAATTCACTATTATAACCATGAAGTTGGTATTTTTAAGTGAATTAAAAGGAAAAACCTTAGTTTGGGTGGAAAAATTATGAGGTTAGCTTAGGGGTGGGATTATGATATAACCTAAAAATATTTAGGCCTATTGTGATGTGTTCTGTACTTGATTTATTATTTTAGACAAAAAATAAGCTAAAAGCTTTACAAAGGGGTCAAAGTTCGCGATCTGACTTCTATAACAGTTGTTTGACACCCAAGTAGGCTAGGTCTTCATAATTGAATAATTTAGACTTTTTTTTCCAATTGCATAATATTTTGTAGATTGATAAGAGTTTCATGCATATAACTTAAGGTCAATACTTTAGCTTGGTTACTCTTTTAAACGTGTTTTAGTGTAGTTAAATTTTATTTCTTTTATTATGGAGTCTGCTTATCTAAATCGATCAGTGATATATTTGAGGTAGCCTTTGTTGGATTAGCTTTATTGTTGAAGTCCCTATGCCAGTAAGGAATGATTTTGTCATACTTGTTTAAATTTTGATTTATTTCTAAGTTTGACTCCTTTTGTTTGTTAAAAGTCATCTGATTAAGACTATGATTTGTTTAACTAATTGTGTATCCTAAATATATTAATTATCTGATTTCTAAGTCACTGTTTGTATTTGGAAAGTGACATGTTATCCCATTTGTAATGAACTGAATTGTCTTACTCAAGTGTTATACTAGCCGAGTTATTATTTCAATTGTTTATCATGTAAGAGACTCCTATTTACTTGCTTATTTTTGTTTCAATGCATATGAACCATGAATGAGTCCAATGGACTCCATCTTTCCTTCTCTACATCTTGAATCGAGCCATGGATGCTCAAGTTTGCTTATCCTAGTGCCTGCCTCGTCAAAGAAAAGAAGTTAATATGAGATTGAAAGCTATAATACAGGGTCGAAACTAAATTATAAGTGTTTGGAAGTTTAAAATAATGTGTGTATATTCAGTATACATTAGATATACATGTTTTATACAAACAGTGTATAGTTGTTATACAACTTATATGCATTAGGAATAGGCCAAAAACTCATGGATCTTCAGCAGCAAAGTTGGGCTTTAAGTCCAATGATTTGGACAACAAAGAATTTGGGCCAAGGTGGCTCAAACTCATTATTTCTTTTATTATTGTGATTATTTGATTGTAGTTTGTTTTTGACTAACTTTAACTTAATTAAATTCCCTAAAGAAAAAAACTAATTTTTTTGTATGGGTTCATTTGTTTAAAATATTTTTATAAACTCTTGTCTTTATTTATTAAAATATTGGGAAAAAAGATAAATATACCCCCGAACTATCGTAAATGGTATATAAATACCCTCCGTCATACTTTTCGTTCATTAGTGCTCCTGCCGTCCAAAAAGTAGTGCACATTTACCCCTCACTATAACGGAAGACTTATTTGGTACACATGGCGCAATCCTACGGCTCAACCCGATTTGACCAAATAATTAACCCAGAATTCAAATATCCGCGGTTTACCCATTTAACCCACCCAATACACCCAAAGTGGGGTAGAGTGCACCCTTGGAGGTAGAGAGGCAAATGAAATGAACTATTCACGAAGAATAAATTATTTCACCACCAACAGATGCCATTAATATTGCTATGCTAATGTCTGATTTCATCTGTATTGAATGGTTTACGACTTAAGTGCATCTTGTACGCGAATGATGGTTCAAGATATTGGTATGTGTGTTAAATTACGCTGATCTCTGCTCGTTTTGATATAATATAGAGTGAATTAAGAAGGTGGGATGAACATGATTTATTTATTTTTCTAATTTCAAGCAAATCCGTCCTTGTAGTAATGCATATTGTGTGGACAAGAAGTTATTTGTTTGAATATAGTCCTTTTTGTTAAACTCTGAGAGTCACTTCGTTAGTCATTTCACTAATGTCATGTGTATTCTTTCATTATTATCGATTTGTGATTAGTATTAAGCTTATTTTCATATATGGAGATGAATTTAGTATTATTATATTTCAAATAGAATGTTATTACTGTGGCTTGTTTTGGTTATACTAGTTAGATATGTTATTGATTTCTGCAACAGAAATATTTGTTAAGACTTGCCTTGAGATCCTACCCCTGAGCATCAACCACGGTCCTAAATGTATGGTGACACAAGTGAAATAGCTAGTGACCTCATATAACTCATGAACACAAGAAGATCATTCAGGGTAGTAATATTATTAAATTATTATATGAACCGGTTGGTTCGAGTTTTTCAAATCAAATCAAATCATTTGTGTTGGATTTTTAAAATCTATAAATCAAATAAAACTAATAAACTCCAATTTTTCAACCCCCCATATATAGGGGGGGGGGAGTGAGAGGTGGGAGGGGGGGATACAATTTGATTTTCATAAAACACAATAAATTATACCACGTTACATACACACATATATTAGTGTATGGATTGTGTATAAAATATGATATATAGATTGATTTACGTTATCTTTTTTTATACTACCAAATTTTATACACACATGTTTTAGTGTATGAATTAAGTATTAAATATGGTAAATACAAACTGATATAGTTAATGAAGTGAATTCAATTAAGTAATGGAGTTTTGAAGAAATAAAACAGAATGAGGGTATGTATAATAGAATTTCTGAATTTTCAGAAGAGAAAATATGAGGAAACAAAAATGTATGAGAAATTTATGGAATAAATACCAACTAATTGGAAGAAATTATGGAATTGATATCTTCTGTCAATTTTAAAACTCTTTATTTATGGAAAGCAAAATTGAGTTAATTAATGATTAAAAAGACATTAACCGTGTTTTTTCTTTTTCTATTATTTTTTTTTGAAAATTGATTTATTATTTAGTTAGATTTTAATAGAATCTACTTTAATATATTGAAAATTAGAAATCTTTTATTTTGACTTAATACAAGTACTTAAAATTATTTTTTGGACTTAATAACAAGTACTTAAATCACTTTTTTTTATCTTATCCAAACACAATAATAATAATTTAAAATTATTTTAATTTAAAAATATCTAAAATAAATTAATCCAAACAGACTCGAATAGAATCCTCTTTTTTACCAAGTTTTCATTATATCGTTCCTTTGAGTAAATAAAATTATCTAACGCGTCAAAGAATTCGTGCAGAAAAAGGTGATAGTAGCATTGTATGCCACTGAAATTTCAAATGTTTTTGTTTAAAAATCTTTTGTGTTTTTGCTTCATTACTTCAACCTTCTTTTTCTTTTTTGGTATTCAACCGATAGGGACGTGCACATAGGCGTATGCAGAGGGGTCATCGGATTCACGTGAATCCATACTTTTCATATTTTTTTATTTTTTGTTAAATATAGATATGTGAACCCACAATCAAATTATCATGTATAGCGATGATGATTGAGTACACCTTTCAGTAAGATTAGAAATTTGACATTTTATATCTATCTTGTACTTTAATTTTCTTTCTAAAATTGGGTAACACCTCTCTAAGTGTTATTGGTAGAACTTTTGGCGTTTTAATTAATTAAGAATTTTAATTTTGGACCTATAATTTTAAAATTTTATCGTTTCATATGAACCTAAATATCAAACCGATTAGATCTACCTTTTCATAATAGTGCACCCATCATACCAAAATTCTGGATACGCCTCTGGAATTTCAACGGACATGCAATGGATTCTTCGGAAACAGTCTCTTTACCTTGAAGTAGGGGTATAATCTGCGTATTTTCTATTTTTCTCAGACTACATCTATAAAATTTCACTGAATATATTATTGTTGTTGTGCAATTAATGATATGATCAGAAGCAATAACAACCGTCTAAAGAATGAAATAAAAAAAATTAGGATGAAGAGACAAATGAATTTAATTGTGAATTAAAAAGGGATCTCGTCAAAAACAGTAACCAAGTCAAATGATTAATTGGATTGTCTTATTAGATCAATATTAATTATGGTTCATATGTCTAGTCAAGAGAATTTGTGACCCTAAAAATTCCAAACTGTTATATTTTCTTGCATATTTTGTTGGAAATATAAAGTGGGCTCTTGATGATATTATTATAAAGGAACAAAAAGGATGGAAGAGTGTGATATATAAACATTTAGCTCATTTGATATCATTAGAAAAAGGGTTATATATATAGGTGCTAAAAGAGTATTCTAAAATAACATTTATTAATTAAGTACTTTCATAATAGAAATAATCTTTCTCTCCTCTACTCTTTCTAGACTTTTGCTTGTAGTTCAGTATATTTGACTTTTTCTTGCAAATTCTTCTGAACCACTTTTTAAGGAATGTCAAGCATGCCTATTTATGAATCCTCCGTTCATGAATCGAATAGTGATGAAACCCCTTCTTTGATGAAGATCACTACAAAAATTCTGTTTTAATGAAAAATACCGAATTTCTAAACTCGATGTGAGAAATGGAGGTTCCGGAAAATCTAACCACATACACTTGAATCTAACCACATTGATATAATAAAAATTACCTAAGATATATAATTCAAAAGATGATGCACCTAGGATAACTAAAAGATATGAATCTAGTCACTCAAACATTTAAGTTCACTATTTTGAACATTCTCCTTTTAAACTTAAATGTTTTTTTTTTTTTCATATTCTTCAATCTTTCTTAACAATTTCAATTTCATTTTCAGCATCCTAGCTCTTTGTTTACATGTTCACAACTACATATAGACAATTCATTCTCCATCACCATCTAACTTTTGGCTATACTAAACACAAACTCACAAAAGACTTCTCTTCCTATCTTGTGAAGTCCTTCAAGACCTACATTTTCTTGATGGGTTATTATCTTCACAAATTTGGAGCAATTAACTCTTCTTTTGCAAATGGCCAGCTTCCCAACAAGTCCTCAAATTTAGACACACACTTTTCAATGTACATGGCCAAAATCTTCATCTTTACAATTTCAGGATTGAACTAATATGCTCTTATATCATTTGTTAGAAATATAAACATGCCCTTGATAACATCATAGACACAAAGAGGATAGAAGAATGAGATAAACATTTATCGCATTTGATATCATTAGAAAAATTTCACTCTTACTCTCTTTGTCCAACAATAATTGTTCACTATACTAAAAATAGTTGTCCAACAATACTTGTCTAATTCAGAAAATCAAGAGATAATTTACCTTTTGTGTCTATTTTACCCTTGCTATTAGATATTATTTATTATCTAACACATTTTTTAAAGCATTAAATTTAATAAAGTCAAAGAATAATAAGGTGTGTCAAGTCAATAGTTAACAACTATTATTGGACAAAGGGAGTAAATAATATCCTTTAAAAGGGGCTTATACAGGTACTAATAGAGTCTTTCGAAATCACACCTATAAATTAAAGTATTTTCACATACACTTGAATCTAATCACATTAATACCATTAAAGTTATCTTGATATATAACACAAAAGATCATGCATCTAGGATAACGAAAAGACATATAATCTAGACATGACTTAAATATTTAAGTTTACTATTTTCAACGTATATATATGGTCGACACGTGAAGAAAAAATAATCTACATATTAATTAATCAATCAATTAATCTCAATCATATCCATATTTTTACCTTAAGCAATCTAACTAGAGATCCCCAATAGCTCTACCTGGATCCGGCTCCCCTCCATTACCCATTCTCTCCATTTCGTCAAGTGCACGTATAGATTAGAGACATGTGTCATATTTAAAGTTTAAACGTCAAGATTATATTATATTAATAAATATCATAACAATAGTTAAGTTAACTAATTTTAGAAAACCACTCTCCAAATTTGATAAAATACAATATATTTCATACAAAATTTGATATTTATTAATATAATTAATTTCATCTTCTTTTCTATCTTGACTTGGACTGAATTGAAAAAAATAATGAAGGTTATACCTTTTCCTATAATTTCTCTATCTAGTGATGAGACCAGAATTTTTACTCTAAAACTTAAAACGCAAAAAAAAAAATACATAAAAAAAAGAAGTCAAAAGGGATTCACTTTTAGTATTGAAAGGAATATGCAAATGAAACAGAAACACTTTATTAGAATGCCTAGAGCCCTTTTACAGTAAGATCTAGAAGTTTGTTTTTTTGCTCACTTGTATAGAAAATTCCAACCCTACTTTGTGATATTTATGAATACCACTATTAGAAATTTCCATTTTTTTTTAAAAAAAATCACAGTAATTCAACTATAGTATATATTTGTTCATACAAAAAAAAATTGACCTATCAGCATATATAGTTTATTTTCCGGCAAAGGGTAGGTCAATAAATAGTGGCTTAAATGGAATTATTTAATTTTCGACAAGCACAATTAGACCCTTCTTGCAACAAAAAGAAAATAAAGAAGAAGAAATTGTTGCTACTTATTGATAGCTAGGGCTTACTTGAGACTTGGGAGTTTCCTCAATCAAGGGAGATGCAAATTTCGCGAAACCATCAACAGGTGATGCTGCCACATGATCTGATCTTTCCTCGTACTGAGCAATAGAAAAGTTTAGATCATGCTGGCAGCTTCAACTGCTAGTGGTTCACGATCCAGTATTCTTCACATCGGTCCTAGATCCACAACTTATAATAGTACTCTTTAGATTCTGAAATGTATATCTAACTCTACTACATTAACACACAAAGTACATGAAATTAAGTATAGGAAGTGGATGTGTATATATAAAGGGGTGGATGGAAAGAATGCACCCCTTTATCTTTGGAGATCTATCTAGGTAAGTCTTTGGGATATTTCTTTATGAGTTTAGGTATAATTTATTAGGGTGTAGGGGGTGAAAAGCTAATTGTGAAAGATGCATAAATGTAATAATTCATCATGTGTGTAAGAAAAAAAACAAAAGAAGATGGAAGTGGTCCAACTATATATTAGGATATATAGCTAATACCATATAGTGAGACAACTTGAATATAATCACTCCCACGCCACAAACCCATGCAGACAAATTAAAGGCAATCACCTCTTTCAGACTTTCCAAAATATACCCCCCTTTTGAAGCATTAACTTTTGTGGATATGTGTTTAGTTTATAATACTCCCAAAGTTCATTTTTACTTGTCACGATTCATTTTACGAATGTTAATTTGATTAATCTTTGAAACTAAATTGAATTAGAGTATTTTGATATTTAAAACTCAGATATTCGAAAATTATACGAAAACACTATAAGTTGTAACCATTCTTGTATTAATATGGCAAAAAGATATATCATAGAATGTTGGTCAAATCAGAGTCTATGTAGTTTGACTCTCGTGAAGCAAAACATGACAAGTTAAAGTGAATAAGGGAGTACTAGCAAAAGTTATTGGAAATATATATTTCTAATTATTATGTCACTTAGTTTTCTTATATGCGGGTCTGATTCTTTTTCATGGTCAAATACATACATAGATTATTATTTTGGGGGATGGCTATGATGTTTAGACCTAGGACTCGGTGGAACCTAAGAGTTTACTAAGAGAATTCAAAATATAAAAATGTAAATATATGAAGAAGTCATGAAAGCTATTGAACATCTAGCACATATAAGTGAAAAAATAATTTTGACGTTATAAAATTAAACTCAATGAAGACAAAAAAAAAACTACTAGGCTATCCTTTCCATCTGTCCTAGCTTTGGTAGATAGAGTTACCTAATACTTGTTACTATGAGAGGTGACAGACTGACAGCCGACAAGTATCCTGTGGAATTAGTCGAGGTGCACAAAAGCTGACCTGAACACCACTATAAATTAAAAAAATCGACGTTACGTATAATGTGATTCTTTAATAAAGAAAGTTCAGATAAACCCCTAGCTCCGTCATTGATCTTGTCTATTATAATGCTATATTAAATTGTATAATCAACTAATAAAAAAAAAGAAAAAAAGATAATGTAATTACTTATATTATGTGTCAGCCAAGCAAATTGAATCAATGGGGCTGGTCTGGTCTTTAAAGTAGGAAAATTACTTTATGATGAACCACCCATTCATGTTTTCTTCTTTGATCACATGTATGTATTCTTGTCTCTCTCCACCACTTGTAAGACATAAACAAGTTGAATATCCACGCAAAACGAGAGATTAACACATGCTTCTTCATCTTCATGGTGGGGGACCGTTAATTCATAATTTTAATGCATGACCTTCTTTCTTCCTACTGGAAGGGGTTTATTTGAATTTTCTAGGACGAAAAATTATATTACGTATAACTTATAAGGTCAAAATAATAAACATTATTGACGTTTTTATACTTTTTTTTATATTTTAAATTTATTTAATGAAAATTCTGACTCGAGGTAAAACTATTAAAAGCATCAAGAAAAGACAAAGATAGCATAAAAGCATGATGAGATCTTCTCTCACTTGTCAAACCAAACAATACATTCACTTTCATGTGATTGTGGTGACTAATCGATGATATCATATCATAGTAATATTTCATGTTTCATATAAATAAAGTTTATTTTCCTTTTGAATTGTCTTTAAATTGTTCAATGAGGATTGAGGGGTTCCTTTACAAATACTATGCCAATGGCAAATTACTTTTCCTATGCCAATGGCAAATTAGTCACAAATTTTTATATAATAAAATTCAAAAATTATGAAAATGAAAAACAAATGTTGATCTATATATATATTAAAGGGATTCAAAATTTTGTATATTTTCTTAATTTTTTTTATCTGTTTTGTCTCATTTTATGTAACACTATTTGACTTAATACAAAAGTTAAGAAATGAAGAAAAACTTTTGAAATATGTAATTTAGAATAAACCTTAAACAATTGTATTACTAGAAATCATTTTATTTAGAATATTTGGACGAAAGTAAAGTGTATGTCACATAAATTCAAACAAAGAGAGTATTATTTTTGTCTTGTTTGCTCAAAATACCATTTGAATTCAATTGAATCTCTTCCTTCATGGCACAGCTACACGTTTGGCGGATAATTACACTATATATATTTAAAATTATTTTATATATCTATACCGTAGATGTTAAATTTCTGTCTTTATATTTTAATTTGAGTTCCTTTAAGAAAATCTGAATTTATACCCCTCTCTATTTCTTGTCAATAACTCATAAAAAGAGAGTTGCTAAATCTAGCCATTATTTATGTTGTATATTTGTGGAGATTGGAGTCTAATCAGTAAAGGTGTATTATTGTATTACTTTTTCATGTAACAATAAAAGAAATTCATGATCCTTATGATGACAACCAGTTAGATTTTGACATTTTATTGTTTTAAACTTGTTTTGATTCCTTTGGTTGGTTTGACAAGATAGGAACCAATTGGATGTATGCAGTGTCAAAAGTAGAAAAAATCACTATTTTTATAAACAAGTTCCCAACTTATTGGTTTGAATAAGGCAGTAACACCAATTATATTCACTTTTCTACTTTATTTATTTATATACAGTATAAAAAATAAAATTTTAGCTAAATTTAGGGATATTGTCCCTTTGCAGATTGCTTTATAAATAGGCACAAAGCCTTGTCGTTGTTAATTTTCCTTGTCCCTACTTTAGTTTATATTCCTAGCACTTTTTCTCATTTATGACTTTACAAAGAGGCCAAGGGATTGTGACTTGAATTTTTTCTTCTTCTTGATTTTGACTTACCCATTGAACCATTGCAAATTTGAAATTGTATGAAGAAAGTTACAAGAAAGAACTGAACTGCTAAGGAGAGAAGAGAGGAAGAAGAATCAGATTTTAGAGTAAACAAAATCTTGTTATTCTCATTCTTTTTCAATACCTTAAAAGAGGCTTATGAGTACAGTTTAAATAGACTTCACAAACAGACTTAATTCTAACTAACTATATCAGTTAACTAACTAACTTTCAAGAAGTTAGTTAATCCTGTAACTAACTTTTAACTACTCACACTATTCTTGAGTCTTTAAGTTATTCCTTCAATACTCCCCCTCAAGTTAGGTACTCTAAAAATGTTTTGAATACCTAACTTGGAACTCAAAACTTCATGTTGCATTCTGGACAGACTCTTGGTTAACACATCTGCATGCATGTTGTTCATTTGTAGGAATGTAATTAGTAGAAATCACTCCTTGCATAATCTATTTTCTAATGAAATGACAGTCTATCTCAATGTGTTTAGTTCTCTCATTATAGACTGGGTTTGCAACAATTTGTATGGCAGCCTTACTGTCACTATACACTTTAACTGGAAGAGTAACTTCTACACCTAGTTCCTTAATTAATCCAATTATCCATACCAACTCTGCCACTGTTGAAGCCAAGCTTATGTATTCATCTTCTGCTGAACTCTTGGAGACAATAGTTTGCTTCTTAGACTTCCAAATGATAGGAGAGTCTCCAAGAACTACATATCATGTCACTGAATTCCTAGAGTTAGGACATGCAGTCCAATCTGCATCACAATAAGCTGATATCTCAATATTCTCATTGCTAGACAACAAGACTCCTTGCCCTGGTTCTTTTTTCAGATATTTAACTATTCTAATGGTTGCTTCCATATGAGACTGTTTAGGAGCTTGTAAATATTGACTCATAGTCTGTACACAAAAAGAGATATCAGGCATGGTCATAGTGATGTATAGAAGTTTACCTATGGGTTTCTGATAGGACCCTTGATCCGACATAGGTTCTGCTTGAGTTTTAAATAGATGATCATCATATTCCTTTGATGTTAACTTTATATTTGCATCCATGGGAGTCATAGCAGGTTTTGTAGCCCCTAGACCAACTTCAGAAATTAACTCTAATGCGCACTTTCTTTGATGCATTAGAATACCTTCCTTTGATCTAGCAAACTCAATACCAAGGAAATATTTTAACTCTCATACATACTTCATCTTGAATGCTTGTTGTAAATACCCTTTGGTCTCATTGATCAGTTTCAGACTATCACTTGTGATGAGCATATCATCCAAATATACAAGAATAATTGTGATGCCTTATGTACTCTTTATAGTAAACAATGAATGATCATATTGACTGATCTGTTGAAATTTGAACTTAAGAAGTGCCTCAGTTAACTTAACATTCCATTGCCTAGGAGTTTGTTTCAACCCATACAAGGATTTCTTGAGTCTGCACACTGTTTACCCTAACTCTAAAAACCTTGTGGTAAATCCATGTAAATCTCATCAAATAGATCACCCTGTAAAAATGCATTAAACAAATCCATTTGATGGATATGCCACTGTCTTGTTGCTGCAATAGCAAGCACTGACCTAACCGTTTTCATTTTCACTACTGGAGAGAAAGTTTCTTAGTAATCAATTTCTTCTTTCTGACTGTACCCACTTCACCACTAGCTTTGTACTTTATTTTGTAAATCCACCTGTACCCAATGGGTTTCTTACTCTCAGGCAAAGACACTACCTCCCAAGTGTTGTTTTGTTGTAATGCACTAACTTCTTCCTTCATAGCTTCCACCCATCTAGGATCAGTAATGGCCCCATAATAACTTCTAGGATCTGTGGATGCAGAAATAGCTGCAACATAGGCTTGGTATTTTGGTGCCAAATGAACATAGGCAACATACTTGGACATAGGATAGTCTACTGTTTCGTTCACACTTAATGACACAAAATCTTTTAGCCAGACAGGAGGGTTTCTATCCCTTGCAGATCTCCTAGTAACCCTATCATGTGCCATAGGAACTTCCACTTGTCTAGCCTCTTCTGGTTGTGTGTTATGACCTTCATGGGTTGTATCTCCATGTGTCACAATAACTTCATCCCTATCATCCATATTCAACTCACTAGCACATGGAACAAAAAGTTTGTTACCTGACCCACTAGTATTGTTTTTGAAAGGAAAGACATCCTCCTTAAATAATATAACATCCCTACTAACAACTAACTTCCTTGTTTCTAGATCATAAAGTATATACCCTTTATGAGTCATTGAATATCCCATATGCACTGTCATTTTAGATCTTGGCTATAGCTTATCCAACTCTTGTACTACCCTAGCATAGTAGATGATATACCGTGAGTTTACGGTATTTCTAATACATTTCACTTACAAGTTGTGTGTGTCTAGGGCCTTTTTGTATTGGTTTTTATGTGTTTTTATCATATTTTGCAGGAAAGATGTTTAGGCGCGGAATTAAAGAGACAGCTGAAAGAAATGCAGAAAAGGGCATCTACGGAGGTGATCTACGTACCGTAGGTTCATTGACGCTCCGTAGATGGTTGTCGTAGATCAGCAGTCAAGGCATGGAAGGGAAATCAGGGAAATCTGACCAAGTGTGGAACCACGGTGTCCATTGACGGTTCCGTAGATTGATACTGCGAGGGTTCCAGTACCTGATTTTTAAAGATTCCAAGTGTGGAGCTACGGATGGGGATTGACGGACCGTAGATCGATCTACGGTCCGTACTGTAGTTCCGTCGTTTGCTTCAGAGAAGCTGATTTTTTAAGCTGAAATATTTTCTAAGTCCTGGCTGACGGAAGGGACTCACGGACCGTAGATCCATTGACGGTCCATGAGTCAGTCTCGTGGAATGAAGACGCATGCCTGAACGAAACTTTCCTTATTTTGTTTCCCTTTTAATTTATGACTTGTTTTCTATAAATAGGGCATGTAAACCTCGTTTTTGGGGGTTAGACATTATTGTTATATTCTAGTTCTTGACTTGGGAGATTAACTTGCAACTTGAGCACTTATTAATTTCCTAAGTTCGTTTTGAAGATTTTGGTGTTCCAATTCAAGTTGAATTTCTGGGTTTATTATTCTTCTTACGTAAGTTCATAATTATTTCATCTAAAACCATGAATTGTGTTCATATGATTATGGGTAACTAAACTCCACAACTAGGGTTGTGGGAACCATGAGCGATTAACAAAGTATGAATAGTAAAT
>JAJOOO010010919.1:0-46870 GCA_029582685.1 Solanum piurae
ATGTAATGAAATTTAGTAGATATGATAAGGATGTTTGTCTAATTGAGTAGTTTTTCATAAAAATGTTACTTTTAAAGAATCCTAGTGTTGTTTCTTTTCTTTAAAATCACTTTAACTAATAAATAAACAGATAATAATCCTAGGGATGTTCTGGAATTTTAAAGCTACAACACTATCACTGGCGATGAAGTGAACTTTACATTAGCATTTTGTAGTAAGATGAGAATTGAAGACCCCATCTTTTCCAACCACAATATGTGTTGAAACTTTGGATTGGTCCTGGACTCCTGGTTTACGAAAATGTTAAAGGACAAGCAGATTAAAGATTGCAATTGAGATACATTGCTTCAGCAGTTGTCTGTCTATCTCTATTCTGCATTTGTACACCAATCATTCACAGAACAGAGTATTTGTGTTGCTAAACTTTATGATTTCTCACTGTCCATATCACAAGTACAAGATAGTATGTGGGATGGACATATGGGGATATCAATCCTGAATATCGGTATTCAGGTACAGTTACTCAAAAGGCTGATGTTTTATCTGGGAAAAGATGAACTTTGCTTTAGAAGTTCCTGGATATTTTTCCATCAAACCAGCTAAGTATCCTATGCAGCTCGAACTCTAGAATACACCAAGTGGTGGATAACATGTTGTATCCCTGTAACTTCACCAACAGCTCCCTTGTACTATCTTAATGTTTTAATATAAGTTCGATCTTTTAGACCAAAATAAAAAAATGTATTGAGCGCTTTTCTTCACAGATACTATTCTTTATGAGCACTTGCAGTCAGTAAATATAAGTAGATCTAAAGCTACCTACGTATTCTGGAAATTACATCACTGTCTGTCACTTAACCTAGAGGTTCTGAGGAACATGCAAAAATCAACTTAAACCATTTGGATACCTCCTCTAAGATACTTTCAGATAGTAAACAATTTCCAAAAGAACTTAGTTTAGAAGTAATTATATTTCCAGTTAGATGACTACATCAGAAATTCCATGACCAACATATATGATCTCTCTGCATTGTTACAAATCAGAAGGTATGTAAGCTACATTTCGTCGACCAAAATGCAATTGTATGAGTCCTCTATAGCTATGACCATGCTACGCCATTAGCTCAACATAGAGTCCTGCATCTCACAGCTTACAAGACTGCAGGTCAGAATCAACTTAACAAGTTACTCATCCAAAAAGAAACTTGGATACCTTATGGTGATGAGATAGTGTCCTCTCTGCAAAGCAATTGATATGAACCAGTATTGATTCCACCCTCTCCAATGCCCAGAATGCAAATAATACTAGGGATCCTTCCTGTGGCAAGGAAATAAGGAAAGAAAAGGCTTTCACACTTAGAGCCCGTTTGGATTGGCTTAAAAAGTAGCTTTTAAGTCAAAAATAAAAAGTCAAACTTAAATGACTTTTAAGTTAAAAAATAAAAAGTAGGGGAAAGACCTACTTTTGGTTTTTAACTTATTTTAAGTAATTTTTAACCTTGCCAAACACTTCCTAACTTATTTTAAGTCATTTCTTTTACTTATTTTAAGTTATAGTTGTATTTGTCAAATACTTCTAAAAGTCAAAAACTGACTTAAAGTAGGTTTAACCAACTTTTAAGCCAATCCAAACACCCTCTTAGTCAAGTGGAAGAGCATCATCAGAAGTAAGATGTGCAAGGTGGATTAGGTATCAAGAATCTCAAAAACCAAAGCAAAGCTCTTAAGGTGAAGTGGCTATGGAAGTACCATCAAGAGGACCAAGCAACCTAGTATAGGGTGATCAACAACAAGTATGGGGACCTGAATAAATGGGTAACCAAAGAGATAATCAGGTAAATACTCATGGGATTAGCCTTAGGAAATCCACCAGAATTTTTTGGCCTTCCCTCAGTAATCAGTCAACTGTCCAGGTACAAAATGGCATAAAAACCAATTTTTGGTTTGATAAATGGATGGGTGTTGTGAGCCTCAAAGATCGTTCCCCTGACATCTTTACATTGGCTCAACACCAACAAAAGACTCTTGCTGAAATATGGTCACAACAAGTTGGGATATGATCTTTAGAAGAAATTTGAATGACTGGGAAATTCCCAGAATATTTAACTGTTTAAGGTTCTGGAGAATTTTCAAGGTACACAAACGGGTGAGGATTATTTATGGTGGCAGGAGCACAACAAAGGTAGTTACAAGGAGAAGGAAGGATACAAACAGATAAGTCTTGGTGGCATTCAAGACTTCAAATAGCCTTGGAAGCAAATCTAGAGGATCAAAGTGCCACACAAAGTGGCATGCTTAATGTGGCTAAGAGAGGAATCTCCCTATGCAATAGATGTTCCTTATGTGGTAAGGCTACTGAGACATCAAGACATCTCTTCTTACATTGCAACTTTACTGAGCAGCTGTGGCAGATTTTCCTTACCTTAATAACAGAGGCATCTCCTGGAATATGCCTAGCAAGATTGATGAGACTCTATTCAGTTGGGAGATGGCTGGAGCTGGGGCTACAAACAAAGAAAGATGGAGGATGATCCATGCTTGTATTTGGTGGGATATATGGAGGGAGAGAAATGGTAGATGTTTTGAGAATAGGAACAACAACATGCAGGAAGTCAAGCTCAAGTGTATTTTGTTGTTCTGTTTTTGGTGTACAAATGTCTACTCCAATGAAACTGAGTCCATCATAGATGTTTTAGGGTCCATTTAGATTTGGTTCAGCTTTGGGGTAGATTATACTTCCTTTCTGCTTATTTGTAAATATGGTTTTTCAGTACTAACTAAGTACTATCTTAAATACAAATGTTACCAATTTCAAAAAAAAAATATACATTTGCATTATACTCATACCGTAACACCTTATTCAGCTATGATGAACATCCCATTTTTCTCTGTTTAGCAATTTATTTTGAACACAAAGCAAAACAGCTAGAATTGCAAGGGGCAGAAATGGAGAGGAGCGGATATAATGCGCATGACCAACCTAACTAGTTAGGTATTGAGGCAAAAAACATTGTTGTTTTACTAAATGATACATGTGCTTCACCAACAAGTCAGAACAGCCAGAGTGTTATTCATGTCATGGACAAATTGAATTGGCAGCAAAACATAATTAGGACTTGGAGGGGGAGGGAAGAAAGAGAATGTACGATCTTCCACCTCTTATAGCCCTAAAAATTTAATGCAAAGAAATGATTATCACTTTACTCACAATGATGTGATAGGAACTTATCAGAGATCAAAAGCTACAGTAACCCAAAAATGCTACATATAGTCTTCTTTCTTCCCATCAGAAAATAAATGGGAGGAAGGGAAAGATTGGAGAAACTAATATTTGTTCCTGCTGGAAGTTTATAGAGATACTACTACACTATAGAACACAATATATGCATACAAAGTCTATAATGCAAACAGTATAGAACACTTCCTTGGGAAGAAAGCTCTAAGACACATCCAAAGTTGTAACCTACAGCCATGGGACAAGCAGCTTGGAAGCTATATCTACGTAATTTGATTTTCTATGCATGATCAAAGATGTTATTCAACAGGTTCCTCCAACTAAAGTAAACTCACTTTTGGTTTACTCAATAGCAATATAGCATCATGACACTCCTTTATGTCAAGGAAACTGAGATGTAAAGAAAAATAAATAATAGTTGGAATCAAAATGCAATTGGAAGGAGAACTGGCAAAAAAGAATGGTCAACAGTTCAAATTGTGATGCCTCAGACAAATTCATTTTTCATGCCTATGGCAGTTTTCGTATGGGTTTAAAGAGCTTGTAAAGCTTCTAGACTCATTTAGTCCCAAACAGGTTTTGCTTTCTCAACGATCCAATCTCACTTTATCATGCATCCATCCTTTTTGGGATTTGCAACTGTTTCACCTGATTGGTGCCTCTCTATTGTACATAACATATGTAATTGATGAATATAAAAAAAAATTATAAATAACATATTTTCATTGTGTCAATCATAACTCACCAAAATGGTTGTTTACTGAGTTGATGTTGCGCCAACAGAGAACCACTAGGTAAATATAGGAAAAATGCACATCTCTATACCCCTGTTGAAAGTCTAAGTTACAAAACTATCATTCTGATCCATTCAACTCAAGAAATTTGGCAGCAAACATTATTATAAAATGAAAAAAAAATATCCTTTCTTCAGAACTCTAATGGCTGTTCAGCATACAAAATGCAGGTGTTAGTTTTAAGCCTGCTATTTATCTCAGACCATAACATAAAAAAGAAACAGAAGATACACATCCCTACAGCTAAAGGCAGAGATAGGGTACCTACTATGCTGTAGCCGTTATTTCATTTGTTCCTACTTCTTCCTGTTCTAACTCCTTAACTGCTCTTACGAGACCCTTTGTGATTGCATTTAGATGCACCCCATTCTCCTTCATCTCCTCAAGCAGTTTCTCTGCTGTTGTCCAATCTAAAGCCTTAAGGCAGAGAGATTGAATAAATTTGTTATATTCATCCGCATTAGGCTGAACTCCATACTCCTTCATCTCTCCCAATAGTTCCAGAGCCTTGTCATACTGTTCGAGCTTGCAAAAGCCCCGAATAATTGTGTGATAAGTGACGGGACTTAGATTGGAGTGCTTCTTTTTGGCTTCATTCAAAATCTTGCAGGCGTCCTCCATCTCACCTCCCTTTGTATAACCACTCATAATTACACTGTAAGTGTACACATCAGGTTTCAAACCTCTACCCTCCATCACCTTCAATAGTTTCCTAGCTTCTCCCATTTCTCCCTTCTTGGAGAGTGCATTAATAACTGTATTGAAGACTGCATTGCCAGGTGGTGGACCTGCATCTATCATTTTTAAAAGCAAGTTTTTGGCCTCTTCAATGTCTTCGCTGCAATAGGAACGCAGCTGCTTTTCCCCTGTTACTTCGTTTGCCCTACACAACCCATTGATGACATGTGAGAATGACTTAATGGCATGCTTCCGCTCTTCTTTGGGGAACTCATCCAACATCTCCATTGCAAGTTTAACGCCTTCATCTTTGCGACAAAGAGAGCTGATCAACAACTTAATAGAAGATACAGGCAGATTAATATTTTTCTCCTTTGCCGACAAATAAACCAGATGTGCATCTCTAGACTTATTTCCTTTACACAGAAAAGAAACAATCTTTCCAACTTTCTCAGCACCAGGCAACATATCAGCATTAAGCATCTTCTCACAAACAGTAGAAGCCCAATCATAAATCGAACGCCTAGAAAGTGCTTCAATGGTTAAATAGTATGTATCAGCATTTGGTGCACATCCTAAATCCCCAAACTTATTAAAGATCTCAAATGCAGCCTTTCCCTTACCTAATCTTGACAATAAAGCAATCAATTCATTAAGAATCTCACCACTCAATATCCCCTTGTTCTTTTCTCCAATCTCCTTCACCAAATCCCATAAAGCATAGACATTCCTACCTTGAATGCAAACTGCAGTAACCAACAATTCAACCGCCCTACTCGTCACAACAAACTCGGGTTTCTTCAAAACCCACTTGAAAAACGAAATCAAATTCTCCCCAGGAACATAAGGCGTCTCAAGCACTCTAACAACCAACTCCTCATTCAAAGACAACCCAATTTCCTCAAGACTAAACTCAATAGATCCATCACTAATACCACTACTCTGCAATAGAGACAACACACTCTCCAATTTCTCCAAATCTAAATCCTCAGCTTCTTCCTCATCTTCCATTACAACCTCATTATCTCCCAAACCAGACCCATTTTCAACTGCAAGGGTATCCTCAATTCCATCAAAAACAGAGGACCCTTCAACAACTCCTCCAAAAACAGAGTCTTTATCATTTTCAAAGGGTTCAGAACCTATAGATTCAGATTGTTCAGATGGATTTGATGAAAAAAGTCTTGTTGTTACACGTAAACAAGATTTGGAAGAAACCCAATGAGAATAATAACGAAATGAAGATTCAAATAAACTCACTGGAGCTAAAGTTTGATCTCTGGATACTTGAGGAAGAAAAGCAACAAAGGCACGGTTTTGGAGGCCATGAAAGTTTTTCCTTGCTACAACTCTACTCAGAACCGCTTGTCTCCACATTCTCTCTCTCTCTCTCTCTCTCTCTGTTTCTCTCTTGAGGTTCTCTGTAAAACCCTATACTATTGTGCTTGAGGTTTTCCTGTTCTGGGCATAGCCGAAGTGTAAACAGTATAGAAGCCAGACCCAAACCCAAAGTCTCAGCCCAGTCCAATTGCCCCCACTTTTTTCAAGCTTTAATTTTTGTCTGACAAATTTGTGTTCTTTAATTTTTAGTTTTATTATTTATTTATTTTAAAATTATGAGTTAAAATATTTATTATCATAACTTAATTTCACTTAGGCATAAGTTATGTAGTAATTGATTTGTAGAGCAATACTTTTTAGAAAACTTTGTTTTGAAACATTATTTTTGTCACTAATTTGTTACACTTAACTTATGATTTGGAGTATAATTTGTGTCACATTTATTTTTTGGAGAGGTTATTAGCAAGAAGGGTATGATTTGGATTTTATGTTAGTTGGGGTATTTTTTTAGTCAAAACTATAAAGATAAAAATATTTTTGAATCAAAAAAACATTAAAGAAGGTAAGAACTAGTCCATTTTAAATAATATTAGAGGTATACTTGAGCATTATTCCTTAGAAATATTCCTTAGAAATAAAATAAAATTTCTTAATTCATATACGATTACATCAATATACATCTCTTTTAATTATAAATAAATTTTTACTAACTGAACTAATAACAAACCACATATCATTTCAAATAGTAGGCCCAAAAATGGCTTGAAACAAAATTCTAGTTGAAGATATAAATTAGGGAAAAAATATTTCAAATTAGGGAAAAAATATTTCAAATAATCGTAGATATGATTTGCTTCAAATAAGCATATCTTCTAATACATAAAGAGTTAGAGGGATTACTGCCTATCAAATTGAACGTCTACATTTTTATTTTGTAGTGTATTAAATTATTTGTTAATGTGACTTCAAATTTGAAAAATATTTATGTTTCTGCGAGACTGAACAAGCAGCCACATGAAATATGATCCTAGATCGATGAAGATATATATAATTTCATCTCCTTCGTTTTATTTCATTTTTAGACAACATTTCTTAGAAGGAGAAGGTTCATTTCTCTATGTATTTTGATATGACAAAATTGAAGGAAGATGATAATCCAAGCTAGATTCAAATTGAAAAACTCTAGCACCCGGACTTCTATGTGCTTTTTCTGTTGATTTCAACTTTGTGTGTTGTTAATTAGAATAGGTAGCTCATGCGTTTTCTATTTCTCTATTGATAGAATTTGTCCATTCTTAAGATCTAAGTTCTAAGTCTTTGATACGTTTTTAATTTAAGCTTTGAATTAGTTTTGAAAAAAGAACTTATTGTTATCGACATATTTATCATGTTTTGTTGTCGTATATTGATAAGAGTTTGTGGAGAGTGTTGTGGACTATATGATATGTAACTACGGAAGGTTACGAGCTAGGTTTTGTGTGATTCCAAAGAATTAACATAAGTTATGCTAAGATTATCATGTCTTCTCTCTATGATTCTTTAGAGCTTAAGTATGATATGACTAGTATATCATAGACGAGTTATTTGTAGCAATAGTTTTTTTGTGTGGGCTGCTTGTGTGTGTGTGTGTATATATATATGTCGTGTTGAACTCTTATTCTATAGAGAGAGATCACATGATAAATACATCTTGAAAATTATTCGTATAAGTTATTTATAGTTTGCTCACTTACCTTCGAACCATTTACTTTTCTGTTGTTGCTTGGTATAGTTGTAAATGTTTTAGTTACATGAGTTTTGCGTTTTTAGCTAGAAGATTTTTTGTGCTCAGTTCAAGAATCTTACATACTCAGTTATAGGAACCTTATATGCTAGTTACAAGAGCATTTTTGTATTTAGACACAAACATCTTACATGCTCAAAGACAATTATATCAATCTTATGTGCTCAAATATAGATATAAAAGCATAAAGTACTTAGATATAAATATAAGAATTTTGTGTGCCCAAATTCAAATACAGTAGCCTTATATATGAGCCTACAAACTTGATAGATATATAGCCACAAACTGGACAGACTCACAAAATGTTCGATCTAGAAGGTACAAATGGCCCAAAAAGACCCAGATGATGGCCCATTTAATTAGATTGATATGTACCTACCACCCTTAAATCCCCTCAGTTCTCTAGAAATTTGAAAACTTATGTGTTTTTTTTATCATAAACATCCTCATATAGAGGGAAAAATCGACATGTTCCAAACCCAATTTTCTTCAGACAAATGGTGGTAGAATAATCATAATTTTTTATTTGACGCCGAATTAACGAATGATTTGATGTTTTAGAAAATAAACTTGAAGACCTTTAGTTTGATATATAATAGTCCCTCCAAATTCTTATAGAATGGGAAATATACTCAGCCAAATCAGCCCATCAATAAAATTATGTCACAACTTTCTTATTTTGAACTCGATGGCTAAATTTTTTGTTTCAGAACTCCTTTTAGTTTTTAACTTTGGTCTAAGAATTTCAAGTGACTTAATACACATATTTCATGGTATAATCACCCATTTAAATTATTCTCTCAACAATTGATGTTAAACACGATGAATCGAGTCGTTAATTGTAAACTCATTATTTTAATATTTTTAATTATGAGGTGTAGCATTACTATTCATGAATCTAGATATGCTACAAATCATTATAAATGACATAATAGAATCGAACGAAAATTACATTCTTCATATATTTTTTTCAAACTTAAACTCGTAGAGGTCTAACTAAATTTAACAAATGTACTATTTGAATTTCATCTTCATAGACACTTAATTATACCTAACATACATGACTATTTATAAGTTTTATCGTTAATTCACAATATAAGATCTAATGTATTGAGAAAATCAAATAACTAAATCACAACAATGAAATATAATAAGCTCACGATTTGATATTAAAGTAGAAAGAATGGACATTTATGTATTAATTTTATACTATGTTTGATTTGTTGAGTAAGATCAAAGTTGATACATGATTCATACAGACCATTCAGACTCATTAAGACATTTTTAAGTAAAAAAACAAACTCACTTAATGGCATAATATCTGAACTATTCAGATTTGGACCTCCATTTAATACAAACAAATTACAAATAAGGCCTAACTTAGGTATTCATGTATTAACTTTTCGTATAGTTTTTGAATATCTAAATTTTTTGTTTAAAATATCAAATTAATGTAATCTAATTTAACTTTGAAAATTAGTCAAATTGTCTTCCGAAAAACGCAATATGACAATTATAAGTGGACAGAAGGAGTATATTTTTTTAATTACGTGGAATATTCTCCTCGTTCATTTTTACTTGTCAATGTTTAACTTGATACATCATTAAGAAAATAATTATTGATATATGTATTTTACCCAACTATCCCTATTAAATAGTACTCCCTCTGTCCCAATTTATGTGACACTTTTCATTTTTCGAGAGTCAAACAATTTAAATTTGACCGGAAATTTATGCATGAAGTCTTCAATTTATTTGAAATGAAATTTATATATTTGTAAACTACGTAAAAAATACTATAATTCACAATAATTGATAATTCAAAATGTATAAAAAACTTAAGAAAAATTTATGGTCAAAATAGACTTGTTTGAATCTCAAAATCCAAAAAGTGTCACATAAAATGAGACGGAGGGAGTATTTAGTATTTGATCTTGAAAAATAAGTATTTAATGTTGAGGGTAAAACATGAAAAAAATAATTATCTTTTTTTAAAAATTTATTATTAGAATAAGTGACAAGTAAGAATGAACGAAGAAATTGAAACGAAGTTGTATTAAGATTAAGTTGTAATTAATGTTAAAAGAATGAAAAATAGAAGAGGAGTTGACCAAGTGTGAAAATGTGAGAGAAAACAAACGGCAGTTACAGATGAAGCTAAAAGGTCGACTAAAATAGAAAGCAACTGAAAAGGGAAAAAAAATAAATTCAATTCCAAAATTTTCTCTTTTCAATTTGGTAATTGCTACCATATTTTCCCCTTCTTTAGGGTTTCGAATCAGTGTTTCCCTCTCTTTTCCATGTCTTCATCTCCTAAATCTCATACATCGTAACCCTAATTTCGTTTACAATCACCCATGGACGGCGGCTTCAGTGGTGGAGAACCGGTAGGGAGGACATCGACGTCCTATGAAGCGGTGGGAGGACGGCGGAGGTTTACGGTGGAGCTCAGGCCGGGTGAGACCACAATTGTGTCGTGGAAGAAGCTTCTCAAGGACGCTAATAAGTCCAATGTTAATGTTGTCGGTTCTGGTCCAACGGTTGGAGCTCCTGCTAGCATTCAAACTCCAGTGCCGCATCCTGCTCTCGAGGCTCGATTAGCTCCGGTTAGTTAGTTTTTTTTTCATCTCTCATCTGAGTTAATTCACTTGAAGTCATAGTGTAGAATACTACCAATGAGTGTTATTTCTCGGTTTGTTGTGTTGAAACTTAATTCTAGAAGAAATAATGCTGTAGCCTTTGAGCTGCATAAATATTGTCAGACATGATTGTAATCGTGCACTGTTAATACTGTCAGTTAGACTTCGTGCTTTGTAACTGGTTGGCAGAGGGGATCTTATATATATATATATATTAACATACTGGTGGGTGAAGGGAATGATTGGTTTAGCATCTGAATATAGCCAAGATCAAATTACTCCCTGTAGCCAATTCCTTTGTTTTGTATGGGAAATTTAAGAGTACATTGTGAGAAGTGGTACTTGAGTGGCTCTGCTCACCTGTCTCAGTTGTTCCTGTTCTTGGATCCGTGTGCAAAAACCAAACTAGAGTGCGTCCAGAGTATGAAGGTGGTTTCTTCAGTGGAGCTGTATCCCCGCAGCGTATGGGTGATAAATATAATAGTCAGAGATGGTTTCATAGGGGAACTGCTGTTGACATTATCTTTCATGTGATTTATTTGATGAAGTATTGGCAATATTTGTCATTAAAATGAAAAAAAATATTTATAGTATTTTGGAATAGTAAAGGATTCTGGGATCTTAGAAGCTGGTTGGGTTGCTCCATAATGTTGTCCTCTGGGGTGGTCTGAAATCTGAATATAATGAGTTGGGAAGATATCATCTCTGTAACATGCTGTGTTCTTATGGCCTCTTTAAGTGGAGTTCCCTTTCGTGATCTAGATGAATTATCAAGCTGCAGAGCTTAATGTTGTGCTTCAGTTGACACGTTTTTCATAAATTTGGTATATTCTCAAAAAAAATAAAAATGTAGCATGAAAGAGGGTTCCCTGACTCTTCCCTTCAAATGTTACAAGAGTTGCCTTCTTTAGGTAGCTCTTACTCCTATTCTAATATTTATTTACTTAAATTTGCTTGCATTTGTACAAAATTTGTAGTTCAAAGCCTATTAGAGATCTTCTTGAAATTTAAACT
The DNA here is from genome assembly GCA_029582685.1 of Solanum piurae. Lineage (NCBI taxonomy): Eukaryota > Viridiplantae > Streptophyta > Magnoliopsida > Solanales > Solanaceae > Solanum > Solanum piurae. Next base: position 11,485 of record JAJOOO010010919.1, read on the forward strand.
TAGTGATCTGATTTATAAGTCATGCTAAAATTTTATTACAGAGATTTGGGTTAGAACTATATTTGACTCAGGATGGGGATTGTTATCTAACTAAAACTATTATACTAAAAAGAGTTATAGCAAACAATGTAAATTATTATTGTAATATTTTCTTTCTAGTTGGTCCTATGTTTAAAGTTTGTCTATTTTATTGTTTAAAGTTCTGTGACTTTGCAATGGTGTTAATAGAGGCATCCTCGAGGCACAATTTTGCCTTGCTTTCAAACTGGGTTCTTTATAAGCTTTGCAAACTCACTTAGATTAGGCTCCAAGGTATTTCAATGTGCGGTCTTGGGTGTCATTAAATGTTGAGAATATATGGGAAAAATCTTATATAAATTGGTATGCAAGGGTTTGACCAAATGATTAATGGAGCTGGAATGGACTATGGGATACCGTGTCTCAAACACCATAGAGGCAAAGAAAGTTCTGTTGTGTAAGCCTTAGTGGACAAAGTTGCTAGTGAAAGGTAGCACATACCCAAACTGATAAATTAAGGTGTGTGCAAGCTGGTTTAGACTCCATCCTTGCAAATACATACACACACATTATAGCTTATTGTTAAACACCTGCCATTTGAGTTCCAGTGATGATGTTCTTTCTTTTCAAAATATATCGGATAAGGAATAGAATAAAATCTTTTTGTTATCTTTTTTTTTTTTTAATCTTCAGTCGTAACAATCCAGATATCGGGCATTTGCAGTATGAAAGAGTTAGATCATTCTTCCAAATCATCTCTTTATGTGGCGGCTCCTTTTCTTATTTTAAATCCAACAGGTGGTATGAGCCACAATTGGTCTTGTAGGATCTATGAAGAAAAAAAAAGATAAAAGCCTTCAACTTTTTGAACTCGAAATGTCAACCAACAATAGCCTTTCTTTGTCAACTCCATGTACTCTCATCAGTGAGAGTTACTTAATTTGGTCATTACCCATGTAAACTTACTTAGAAACCTTTGATTTTGGTAGATTGCCAAAAGATTCTACCTTGGCACAAATCAAGGCCGACACTGAAGAAACTAATAGGTCCAAAGTCAAGTTTGTTAGTTAGAATTACGTAGGAGATTCATTCTTTCCTAGGCCCATGGAATATAAGACCGCCAATGAAGCTTGGGACAGATTTGAAGTGGAATGTTAGGGAAATGATCGAACTAGGCAAATTTTTTAGGCCCAAAAAAGGCAACAACAGAAGAATAATGCAGCCCAAAGTCTTGACATAGTTAACATTGAGATACAAGCAAACCTATCCCATGTAACAACAAATAACAGATTTGAGGAATTGGGAAATCAAGACACGGGAGCTTCAAACAAGTCGAGCGGAGATCAGGAGGGCAGAAAAGCAACGGAGAAAGATGCAGCTTAAATAAAAAAGAAGCCTAGTGACAGTGAAAGGCTTTCCGAACTTTTTTGTGATGAAATAGAAGCAAATTGCAGAATTCTAATGGAGCAGGGTAGAGAAGGTGTCCTAATTCCTTTTGAATTGGGAGACGAGGGAAACAATCTCGAGTTTGTCGCAGACCTGAGTGATGATGACGATATGTCCATTATCCAAACAGAGGAAAAAACAGATCAGGAGATACTAACAGTGAGCGACATGCAATTGGAGCAGAAGGCAGAGGGGGAAGGCACAATGGAAGATATCTTACCACTGAACTCTAATGAGCATGGAACTGATACATCAGCAGAGAATGAAATTTCTTCATGGGTCCAAGAAAACATAATCAGACTTAGTAACGAATTTGGGGTACACTTCATTGGATGCGAAGAGGTGGCTTTGAACCTCTTTATGGCAATCAACAGTAAAAGACAAACTATTAAGAAGGTGGGGGGGAGCAATAGTTCCTATTACTCCAGTGGGAAAGGTCCCAAAAGAACTCAAGAATTTGGAACCAAAGAGTAATTTTGTGAGTTATGGTACAAGGAGTAGGGGGGGATGCTTTATAGATGATCTCAATAAAGGTTAACATAATCTCATGGAATGTAAGGGGCCTCAATGATCCAAGTAAGAGGCTGCAAATCAAAAACTTGATGAATACATGGAGGGCAGATGTGTATTGTTTCCAGGAGTCAAAAATATAGGAAGGTGAAATATGCACAACTAGAGGCATGGGGGACAAGAGGTGGTATCATTATCCTATCTTGGAGGGGGAAGTATGTGCAGTAGGGGCTTACAACATCACTTGTAAGTTCACAGGGAAAGCACAAGATTTGGGATGGTATTTTTCAGGTGTCTATTCCCCAAATAGTAGAGAAGAAAGAGAAGAAGTATGGGGAGAGCTGGGGGCAGTGAGGGGTCTATTTAATGGACCTTGGGTGGTGGCTAGGGACTTTAATGTAGTGAGATTCCCATCTGAGAAGAAAAGCTGCAACAGATTCAACAAGGAGATGGAAGAATTTTCTGAATTTATAAAGGACATGGAACTGCAAGACTTACCTCTTGTAGGTGGCAGATTCACTTGGAGGAAAGGGGATGGATATGATATTGCAGCAAGATTAGAGAGATTCCTGATATCTGAGGAATGAGAAGTAGCTTTTAGAAAGATCAAACAATCAATCTTACCTAGAGTAACTTCCGACCACAATCCATTGATGTTGGAATGTGGTAATTGGGAGAGATCAACCTCTAATTTTAAGTTTGAGAATTGGTGGCTGCAAACTAAAGACTTTAAAGAAAGAGTTAAAGAATGGTGGAACTCCGCAATTTATGTGGGAAAATCAGATTATATTTTAGCTTGCAAGCTGAGGTTACTGAAAGTCAAGTTGAAAAAATGGAGTAAAACAGTACATGGCAACCTAGGTATGCAAAAACAGAGCATCCTTAACCAGCTGGCTGAACTGGACCAGATACAAGATCAGAGAATCCTATAAGATGATGAGTCCTATTTAAGAGCAGTATTGATAGTGGAGTTTGAAGAAAATGCCAAGAGAGAGGAAGTGGCATGGAGGCAAAGATCTAGGGCACTGTGGCTCAAAGAAGGGGACATAAGAAGGACATGAATACAAAGTTCTTCCATAGAATTGTTAATTGTCACAAGAGGCATAACAACATTGATAAACTGATCATAAATGGGTCCAGTGTGACTGAACCAGCTGAGATCAAAGATGAAGTTACTACCTTCTACCAAAAACTTTACAATGAGACAGAATTCTGGAGACCTCAGTTCAACCCTAGAGGTCAAGCCAAGATAGATGAAGAAGATAATGCAGCTCTGCAAGCCCAATTTGAAGAGCAGGAGATTAAAAACTGTGTGTTCTCATGTGTAGGGGATAAGGCTCCAGGCCCTGATGGTTTCACAATGGCCTTTTTCAAACAGTGCTGGGAAGAGATAAAACAGGAAGTGGTAGCTGCCATCCAAAACTTTCATGACCAGGGCTACTTTGAAAAAAGTTTCAATGCCACTTTCATAGCCCTGATCCCCATGAAGCTTGGAGCATCTGAATTGAAAGATTTCAGGCCAATTAGCTTGATTGGGAGTATCTACAAAATCATATCAAAGATTTTAACAGAGAGACTCAAGAAAGTTATGTCAAAACTAGTGGATGAACAACAAATGGCATTCATAAAGGGCAGGCAAATTATGGATGCAATACTGGTGGCTAATGAATGTGTGGACATGAGATACCGATCCAAAGCTCCAAGAATTCTATGCAAGCTAGACATAGAAAAAGCTTATGATCATTTGAATTGGGAACATATGTGGAGAACATTAAGGAGGATGGGGTTTGGCAACACATGGATAAAATGGATGGGGTTCTGCATAACTACAATGAAGTTTTCAGTTTTGATAAATGGCTCTCCAACTGGCTTCTTTTCCTCTGAGAGAGGGTTGAGACAAGGAGACCCCCTGTCTCCTTTTCTCTTCATTTTGGTCATGGAAGGTTTAAGTGACATGCTGAAGAGTGCTCAGGTGAATAACAGAATTAGGGGCTTCAATGTGAATGAAGGAAACTCTCTGGGAGTGTCCATCTCCCATTTACAATATGTTGATGACACGTTGGTATTTTGTGAAGCAGAGAAGGAACAACTAAAACACCTAAGGGTTATCTTCATCCTATTTGAAACAGTTTCTGGACTTCATATAAATTGGGAAAAAAGTTTTATCTATCCTGTGAATGAAGTTCCAGAAATCAGTACTTTGGCAAACATTTTAGGTGGTAAGATAGGAGAGCTTCCCACCACCTATCTTGGAATGCCTTTGGGAGCTAAGAGTAAGTCCATGAACATATGGAACTCTGTGGTGGAAAGATGTGAAAAGAAGCTAGTTAACTGGAGAAGTCAATATTTATCTTTGGGTGGCAGAGTCGCACTGAACAATAGTGTTCTTGATGCCATGCCAACTTACATGATGTCCCTTTTCCCCATTCATGGGAAGATCATCAAAAAGTTGGATGCTATCAGGAGAAACTTTCTTTGGCAAGGTAATGGTGGAGGGGAGAAGAAGCACCATTTGGTTAAGTGGGAGGCTGTCATAACATCCAAAAAAGAGGGAGGTTTAGGAATTAAGAATCTGAAAGCACAAAACAAGAGCCTTCTGTTGAAATGGCTATGGAGACTGGCAGCAGATGAGCAGGGCCTATGGAAGAAAATCATCATTGCAAGATATGGTAGGGAAGGACCATGGACTACTCAGGCAGTTAGAACTCCTTATGAAAGGGGACTATGGAGGACTATTAGAAATCAGTGGCCAAAAATGTGGGGTAATTCTGTGATCAAAGTGGGTAATGGCAGAAATACCATGTTCTAGAATGATATATGGGTAGGGCAAACACCTCTGAGGCAACAGTTTCTAGACATTTACAATCTCAATCAACAGAAGCTAGCTACTATCTCAAAGGTCAAAAATGCCCAAGGTTGGAATCTGTCCTTCAGAAGACTCCTCAATGACTGGGAAGTGGAGAGAATGATTCAGTTCTACAATACCTTGGAACAAGCTAAGAGTCTCAATTCTGAGGAAGACAAACTGTTATGGAGTTTGGACAAAGATGGCAAGTTCAGGGTGAAACCAGCCTACAAGATGCTGAATATATCAACAGAAACCAAGGAATGGTGGCCATGGAAGATGATCTGGAAAGGAAAGATACCTCATAAGGTGGCCTGTTTCACTTGGCTAGTTGCAAGTCAAGCAGTTCTGACCCAGGACAACCTTATGAAAAGGGGCAGATGTTTTTTTTGTGAAGCTGAAATAGAGACAGTAAATCATCTTTTTCTGCATTGTAAAGTGACTGGAAAATTATGGCAATGGTTCATTAATCGGAGGAATATTGGATGGGCCATGCCAAGGCATACTTCAGAAGTACTAGCATGCTGGAATAGAGATGGAAATCAGTCAGGACACAAAGAGAGATAGGACACAAGGAGAGATGGAAGATTGTCCCTGCTTGCATCTGAAAGGAGAGAAACCAGAGATGTTTTGAGAAAAAAAGCATTCCCTTCCAAAGTATAAAGATGAACTGTTTAGCAACATTTTACTTTTGGTGTATCCATTATGTACCTAAGGATATAGGGGAAATTACCCTATTTTTAGACAGTTTACAAGGGATATAGGAGATAGATTTTGTTTTGGGCTGTCCTTTCATACTATTGATGTAACTATGTAGGAGCACACTATTGGTGTACTCCTTTTGTTTATAATACCAGTTAACTTTCTCAAAAAAAATATGGAAAGGGACCTTGAAGCTCTAAGCACGGAGGAAAATGAGGTTATTAGCAAATACTCTTAAAGAATTTCCTTGATCGTCAACAAAATCTGGTTGCTTAGTGAGGATTTCCCTGATACAGAATTGTGGAGAAGGTTCTATTGACACTTTGTAAAAAAAATTGGGTCTAAGATTTTATCTCTTGAAGAGTCCAAGGATCTTAACTATATTTCAATTGCTGAGCTAATGAGTGCTCTTCAAGCTCAAGAGCAAATGAGCTTTTGGGGCAAGAAAATATTAGTGAATGAGCCTTTCATGCACAAAAACAGCAAGGAAGCAAAGCTAGACAAAAATATAACAAGAAATAGAATGACAAAATAGAAGCTTGTGATAGCAAGAAACTATTCTCACATTACAAGCATTGTAAATAGACCCCACACACAAAAATATTGGTGGAAGCCTGGTGCAATCTGTGGTACATTTATTTTTTATTTAGATAGGTAATGCAATATAAGGCAGGATCAAGGCTCCTGAAAGCAATCAACAAGTACAAACAACTGAGTCAGAAATTCTGGAAGAGGATCTCTTTGTTGCCTCATGCTTTAGCAACAAGGACACAGACACCACTTGGTTCATTGACAATGAATGCGTAAATCATATAACGTTTAATGCAACAATATTCATGACTATGATAAAAAAATTGCTGACTGTTGGGTAAATGATGGAGAAGGGATATTCTTTTAAATTTAAGATATTATTTGAGTTGTGCTGTAGTATATACAGCGGTTGGTGATCTCTATGATTAGAATTATTTATTTCGAAAAACATTTTTTTACAAAGATAAGTATTTAAAGATCTTGTCTAAAAAGGAACAAACCAAAAGGGGAAATAGTGAAATTTGCAAGGACTGGTTTGGTCAAAATTGATGTTGCAACTCTATTACAGAGCATTACTTTGCTTATTCTGGGAACATGTGTTAGATAAATTTTATGCTTATTATCAATGCCCTTGTAGGGACAACCTGCTGATAAGGAAGTCAAGGATGCACCTCCTGGAAATCGTTTAAATGCTGTGATAGAAAAGATTGAACGCCTATATGTGGTATGCATTTTATTGTTTACTCGTTACATGAGACTTGTCAGTGATATCTATAAAATTTATGCATTTATTTTGCACTTGATCTGCTAAATAACTATTATGCCTTTTAGGGCAAACAAAGTGATGATGAGGAAGATCTTAATGATTTCCCAGATGACGATGAATACGACACTGAAGATTCTTTCATAGATGATACTGAGCTGGTCGGTCACATCAAGTTCCTTAACCTTATCTACCTTATACAGATATTTGTTTTTTTGTATCCGAATGATTTTACAAGCATAGTCAATATTTTGCAACTTTGTGCAGGTGGCATTTATATGTTGTAGTCAAAGTACTTAGTACATCATTTCTGGTTATGCAGGATGAATATTTTCAGGTTGATAACTCAGCAATAAAGCATGATGGTTTCTTTGTCAACCGCGGAAAGTTGGAGCGCATGTGAGTTTTTTCTTGAGATTTTTAAATAATATGACATGTCTAAACACCACTGTATATAATTTAACCAACTGTTCACCCTTCATCCGACATCCAAATTTAGTTTTTATATCTATTTTAAAGTTTTTAATTGTTAGTTTAAATACAATGTTTGTTTTGATTGTTACCTAAATTTTATTGATCATATCGTTTAAATCCATTGTTAAGTAATGATGAAAAGTCTCATTATGAACTTTACCTTGCTCAAAAAAAGAAAAGAAAAGAGAAGTCTCATTTTATGTAACAATTGATTTGGTGTGATCTCATCATTACCTTAATATTTTCTTCTCATTTTGTCTTTATTTATTATTTAATAATCTTATTTTATCTTTTACCCTGCCTTTTCATATTAGCCCTGCCTCGTATCCTACTTTTTCCTCGTGGGTTTATCATTCAAATGGTTGACGTGTGATATTATGTAACGACGGAGAATGATATAATCTATCCAAACATTGTATTCATTAAAACAACATTGTACGATATAATACAACACAACATAATACGATACGTTATGAAACAATATGTAACAAAATTACTCCGCTATCCCATGTTTCAAGTGATTGAATGATTATGCTACATGTGCTTGTGCAACCCAGAATCTATCAATCACATGTTTCTTCATTGCACTGTTGCCACAGACCTTGGGAACATGCTCTTTTCTCTTTTTTTTTTGAAACTTGGTAACTTTGTATTATAACACAATAGTACATGGGCAGTACTAAACCTTATATACAGATGAACTCCAAAACTCCACTGTTCTAAATCTAAATTGAATCTAAAACATCAATTATAGAGACAATTTCATTTGAGTATAATTGATTGCACCAAAAACATAACAACAAAATGTAGTTGAGTTTAACTTTCTGCATACTATTCTCTATGCTCTCAAAACACCTAGAATTTCTCTCTTTCCAGGTTGCCCACTAGATTGAAGCGGGGATAATTCTCCATTTCGTTCTGTCTTTAGCTAGCACTCCTGCCTCCTCCCAACTTTTTAGGGCTTCAGTAATTCTCCTAGGCATAGCACAGGATATGCGCGCACATAAAGCGAGGCAAAGCGCTTAACACGTTTCGAGCCTCACTTCAGGGCTTAAGTGCACCTTTGACAACACTGTTATGACCCACATATACCCTTAAATTTTACCATAAGAAGTAGTTAATTCTCTCTCCCCCAATTCAAGTTCACCCCCAAATCTGGTAATCCCTGCAAGCATTGATGGGTTCCTCTTTTACGTGATATTCCATGTTCTCTTTATGTCGTTTTCTTCTTCTTCTTGGATTTAATCCGACTCTTCTATTCTTCTTTTTTTCTTGATTACTCCTTTCCTGTTTTCTTCTCCTCATGTACGACTCTTATTCTTTGTCACTTTCACTTTTGGGGTTCTTTTTTACTCTTCCCTCTCATTCCGTCAAAATAATTCCGTTCCAATTTTTCTTGTTTGTTCTATCTATTTCTTGTTTATATTTTGAAATCTTTATTAATCACGTTTTAGTAATGTTTAATTAGGAAAGGGAAGCATTTTTTAAAGAAGGTAAGTAGATTTTATATTGCAAAAGAAACTTGCCTAACATCAAGTTGGTGCTAATAGGATAACAACCCACCCGCTTGCACGGAATCAATCAATGAAATCTAACATACTATCTTCATTCTTTATAATCTACACCAAAATGCTAAAAGCCGTAAACAAAGGAGGAGCTAGGATTTGATATTTATGGGTTCGGATAGGGGTGTTAAATGAGCGGATCGAGTCAGATATGGGCCGGTTGAAAATGAATTGGGTGAAAACGAATAAATTATCCAGCATATCAATATTTTATATTGATGAAAAATGGCTAAACCAACGAATAAATGCATATCCATATTATCCACTGCTTAATATGTAAAAGAAATTAGTATTTCTAGATTATGAACATTTTCCCCCTCTCCTTCTAGGGTGTATTTGGTATGAAGGAAAATATTCTCATTATCTTTTTTGTCATATATAATAACCTCAATGTTTTAAGAAACAATTATCAATAGCCAATATATTTTTTAAAAAGGTAACAGGTCCTAGCTAACTTCTTTCTGAAAATATGATTTTGGAATTGAAATAGTGAAAAGAAATGATAGTCTTCTTTTGTTTTAGAGAGGAATTGTCTTTTGCAACAAAGGAAAAAATGATGCAGATTTTTGTTTTCTTTTAAAAGGAGGATAAAACATATTACCTGAAAAGGAGAAGACTTTGGGAGCAAGTGGGTTTCGAATCCACATCTCTGCGACACAAAGCTTTAGTACCCTAATCCAGATATATATATATATATATATATATATATATATATATTTACTAGCGCTTGTAATACAAATATAGGGTCCACGCAAAAACTATTGAGTTCGTCCAAACCCCCATAATGTACTGTAGCTCTCCTGGCCATAAACAGTTGAAGTTAAGTTGTTGTACACTAATTGACTTTCCTTTCAAAACGTAGTTAATTTCTTTCCTTATGCGAGGAGATTAGGTTCTTGCAATATTGGAAATGTTTACTTTTGTCTAATCTTGTTATCAAAGGCGCGCTTAAGCCCTGAAGCAAGGTCCAACCTCCAAGCTTTCTGTATTTTCTCTAGCCACATCAAAACCTTTTACCCATCCTCTCATATTTGCTGTCTTGAGCATATTATTCAGCCCCTCCATAGTAATTAAGAACAAGAAAGGGGACAATGGATCACCCTGCCTGAGTCCTCTTTGAGTTTGAAAAAAACCTGCAGGGGACCTATTAATCAGAACAGAGAAGCTAACTGTAGAAATGCAGAAGCTAATCCAGTTCAACCATTTTTGTCCGAATCCCATCATCTCTAAAATCTTCAGAAGGTACTTCCAATTCACATGATCATATGCTTATATATATATATTTGTACTTTTTCTCCCTTGGCGCCTTTTTTCATTGAAGTCCATGCTTTATTTGCGTTTTGCGCTTAAGCCCCAACAGACCTTAGAGCTTTTTTGCGCTTTTTACTTTTGATAAAACTGGTTTAAACCAAGTATTAACCTTCTTTCTATGGTTTAAACCTCTGCATCTCTTTACCTAAGAAATTCTCTTTCCTTGTCCAATAAGTTGTGTTTTTTCCCTTGATTTTGGAATTCAGATGTATATTTCTTTCGGGACTTTGGTTTAGCTTCTTTTTATCGATACAATGCCCTTATTCTAGTGGTGATATGTTGTAACTTGTACATAACACTAGTGAATCTGTAACTATGGCTGCAAAATGGGAAGGATTTATTTGCTTATATTTCTGAGAAATGAAAACTGATACTTCCTTTCATTTGGTTTGTCATTTCATTTGGGCACTTCTAACTGATATGATTTTCTGTTAGTGAACCAGTTTCACCAAAGAATCAGCAACCAAAAAAGAGGAGAAGAAAAGATCTGGCAAAAAGCCATGTTGGGGATGATGATGGACACAATCCAAGTAAACCTGTAAAAGTCGGAAAGAAGGCTGGGAAACCAGTACCAGTTGTTAGTGAAACATCTCATCCATCTCATGGTGTTGCTTTGCAAAATGTATCACATGAAGAAAAATTCCCGAATCAGTTGAATGTTTCTGAAATACCAATACCAAAGAAAGCTGCAGATACCCAAAATATGTTGGAGCTATCTCCATCAGCATCATTGCGTGGCAATTCTGCAGAAGAAAAAGACCTTGACCAGCAGAAAATTGGAGTTACCCAATCCAAGAATCTAGGTGACAAATTAAAAGATGGTTCTGAAATATCTGGAAAATCATCTCAGAGGTTACATGACAGAAGTTCTTATGCTCAAGAGAAATCTAATGTTGGAAGATCACCAAACCTTTCTGACGGAATAGACCAGTCTGTTCAGCGCCGTGATGAGAAGTTTAATGTCAGTGGCTTTGAGGGCAAGAACTCAGCTCAGACTATGGTGAGTTGCTTACTGTCCTCTCCCTGCGATAGAGCGTTTCTTTGCTATCTGCCAAATGCTTGATGTCATGAATCATTTCTCTATGGTATTCTTTTTTTATAACCGTGGTGTCCGGGCCAACTTGCGTGCACCTCAAACCTTCATCTGAGATCTCATGGTTCTCAGCCCTCTTAATTGACCACTAGGCGAGACCCTTGGGTGCCATTTCTCCATGGTATTTATAGATTGATTTCTAATGATTGCTTGACAACATTGCTGAAGGATTTTTTTTTCTAGTAGATCATCGTTCAATGTAGGGATAGCACTTATTAATGACCAGGTGAAGCTTTTGAAATGTTTACAGCGAAGTAGAGCTGCACCTATTATGGGCCAAATAATGTCAACAGATGCTAGGAAAAAACATGCTTCCATGAAATCTTTGGGTCTCTTTTGGTGTTAGCAAAAGTTTTTCATCCTTCATGGTCTCTACTAATCTTTCCAAAACCAAACCAGTTTCCTCTAAAAAGATACTCCCACCGTCCCAATATATGTGACAGTAAGTGAGGATAACAGATAAGGAATCAGTAGCAACCTTGAGATTGATAAAAAGAGAAGAAATTAATCTCTTTAGCCAGTCCCAAAGAGAATGGCATCTTTCTAATTTAGTTACAATTTGACATTGAACTTTTCAGTTTACCCTACATGAGGTTTTTATAGCCACACAAATATCTATGACTTCTTTTCGAGCACAAGTTTCAAAAGTTCTTCTCTCATTTTGAAACTCCGTGCCTGGCCAAACACCTTTGCATTAGTTGGGGAGTACTAAATAGGTCTTCACCTTAACAAGCAAAAACCAAATGTAATTGAGAAGAAAGTTGACGTTAGACTTAACTCAAACCCAAAAGCTAGAGGTGAGGATTGCCTGTACTACAATTTATACCCTTAATGAATGCAAGATTACATCCTTGCAGACCTATGACTTGGAGTATGGATAACACTACGTAGGGGCTTAACATTAGATAGACCAATATGAGGGATGGGTTTGACTTTGATTACATGATAAAAGCATGAACCTTGTGTGCTCTATTAACTTAAACATTTAGATGTGACGGTCACACAATTCAACATTGTATTAGAAAAAACAGTACAAAGGTTCTGATTGCCATCCGTTATCAATTTTTTTTTTCTTTCTTTGATGAACTAATTAGTTCTATTGCAGGCATCAAGTAGATGCATAATAGTTACAAAAGCTTAGTAGCAAAAAGATATTTTTTTGTGCTTTGACAATATGATAAACATATATATTAATCTAGATGACCTTCTAATGGTCTGATCAGTCCTTCTCCCCTATACTTGGTCAGTTTTCCCTGTGGCTACTGGCTACTATTAATTTTTGCAGTTAAAATGAAAATATACATACATAACGATCAATCCCCTGTAAACTCCCCGGACAACTTTTTGGATTTTGTAGATCCTTATCTTCAGTGGCGAATTTAGGTGCAAAAAATAGGGCACCGGAACCCGCGGTCTCTTCGTAAAATTAGATATTTTATGTATATATTTTCTAACATTTGTATAATATTATATTCTGGCACCCGTACTATAAAAAGTCTAGTTGGTCCACATGGTTAAATGTTGAGCTTTTGACCTTGAGGACTGAGGATCAATTCCCACTTACTACATTTTTCTTGGTGCACCATGTTTCGATCAATTCCCACTTAATACATTTTTCTTGATGCACCCATATTCAAAAAATCCTAGATTCGCCTCTGTTTATCTTTAGTATAGGGCTCACGGTAATGGTGCTAACCCGTTCACTTTTGATCTCACTCTTTTGTGTACTATGTGCATCTTCTTGATGTCTTTAATGAAATCTATTACTTCATCAAAAACAATCAAGAAGAGCTCTAGGTCTAGAAGTCCTTGTTTCCTCTCCATTCAGTTAGTTTGCCTTGAATCTCAGATCTGACCACTTGACCCTGCACCATATAAGATTCAGAGACACTCGTATGGTGCAAGGTTATGTGGTCATATCTGAGATTCCTAATAAGCTTTTGTTCTTGCTGTAACTGACACTCAGGTGCTCCCTAAAACTATACAGAAAGATCCTGCCATGCAGAGAAAGGAAGGATCGAGTGGTAGACCAAAAGGTACAATGCTTGAGAAGGCCATCAGGGATTTGGAGAAGATCGTTGCAGAATGTATGCCCAAAACCTTTGACATATGTTTTTCTAACCGCTAATTCATTTTCTTATGCATTGGTCATCTATTTAATTTTTGAAAATATCACAGTGAGGCCGAGGTTCAGATGTCGTTTCTCTTTGATGATAATTAATTTTTTTTACATTGGCCATTTATTTCAATCTCAAAATATCACAGTAAGGCCACCGAATATGGAGGTTCAGGATGCTGATAATTCATCTCAGGCTATCAAAAGGAGGTTACCACTTGAAATAAAGCAGAGACTGGCTAAAGTTGCCCGATTGGCGGTATAGACTAAGCTATATGGTCTAATTAGTTCTTATCTTTTTGGTTGATGTATTTACTTATATTCCATAGCGTACTTATCGAATCCAAATATTTCTGTTGATGGTTGCAGCAAGCTAGTCATGGAAAAATATCCAATGAGTTAATTAGTCGTTTAATGAGTATTGTTGGCCACTTGATACAACTTCGCACATTGAAGGTACTTTTGTGTGTCATTTGGATGTTCTAGATAAAGTTTGTTATCATACTTGCACTGCATCATGTTGAAGCTATATCTGTTTGGGTTATTCTGACTCTGTTTATTTCATAAATTGTTCCATATCTCAATTATATTATGGAGATCGTGAGGTTGTTACAGGAATCAATTGTAGTGATGATTTCTTTCTCTATTTTGGTGGCATATCTTCATTAGAAGACAAAAAGATATCTAAAATCTTGTACCCTTCGGGGTGGCCTAGTGGTTTGGGCTTGGGACTTCAATGTTGGAGGTCTCAAGTTCGAAACCCCTTGCCAGCAAAAGCAAGGGGTTTGCCTAGTGCGGGTTACCTCTCCTATGTGGTTTGCGAGCTATTGCATAGGAGCGGGGGTAAAACCCTGTGCGCACCCAAAGGGTAGCGCGGCTGCGGGTTTTCCTTGTCATAAAAAAAAAAAAAAACTTGTAATGCATAATGTTAAAGCAATCGTAGTTGTGAAGTTGGAAGAGACATAGAACCAGATACTTTGCCAAATGTGATACATTACTAAATCTGTTTCAGTTTGAAGAGCTCAAAGAACAGCCTGATCTCTCATATAACTGCTATTGTGTACTGCTGACAGTGGCTATTACATGTCACATGACTAATTTTGTTGATTTGTGTCGAAACCTACCATTTGCTGAGTTCCCAACATGAAATTTAATAATTATGTTGCTAATATCTTCTCAATATCCGTCACTTTCCGGCCATTATCCTGTATTTTCTAACACTTGAAGCAACTCTTGAAACATTATTTTACTTTGAATTCGAACAATTTACATTCTAAGGTGACTTGTTGCAAAATCTCTGTGTGTCTTACAATATCGAGATATGTTTCTATGTTAAAATTTTATGCTGGTGTATCAGTGTATGGAAGTATCCAGTTAGAGTATGCATTTCTCTTATAAATGAATTTTTAGTTCTTTTGAATAATCTGCATGAAGTACCCATACTCATGTTACAGCCATTTAGTACATCAAGATAAATAAACTATGTAACATAGGGTTGGGCATTCGGTAGTTCGGTTTCGTTTTTTTTTTGTTTTCGGTTCTTGTACCACGTGTACCGAACACCGAACCGAACCATTTCGGTTCGGTTTATGTTATTTCAGTTCGATTTTTGTTAGTTCGGTTTTTTGTTACAGGAGGGGTAGTCAATCATGAATAAGCATCACTAACAGAACGGTGCTTGTTGTCAACGGAAAGAGAGCTGGCTTCCGATTCTTCTTCTCTACCTGTTGTACTAAGATGCCGCATTAGTACACTTCCATTTCCTATCTCAACAGAAACAATAGGCTTGTCACTCTCAAAAAGCACTACCTGCGGGAGTGCTGCTCCGATGGTCAGCTGGTGGCTGCTGCTGGTCGGCTGGCGGCTTCTGCTAGTCGGCCGGTCGCTGGTCGACGCGACGCCGCTGGAAGTGGAATTGGGAAAGCGTTAAGGGTCAGTGAAAGGCAGAAAGCGGCGCCTAAGAAGAATGAAAACTGAAGTTAAAAGTGAAGCGTGGTCACTGTTTTACAGTGACCACAATTTACAGTGACCTAATTCAATTGTGCATATAATATTTATTATTTAATAATTAATATAATATTAATATATATTATAATATAATATATTTCGGTAAACTGAAATACCGAATAATACAAAAATTACATACCGAAAACCGAACCAAAATACCGAAAAATACAATAATTTATACCGAAAACCGAAATACCAAAAAAATTCAGTCCGGTTCGGTATTTCGGTTTTTCGGTATTTATGCCCAGCCCTAATGTAACATAGGTTTCTGGTGGAAGATTAAGCTTTGAGGAGTTCTTGAGCACTGTGCTCTTTATCACAAGATTACATTGAATGTCTTCCGGTGTACTAATTATTGTTAATTTGATTTGTTGCTAAGAAGGTTACTAATTGTGTCCACACTCTCTAGTACAATATTTGATTTGTTGCTAAGAAGGTTACTAATTGTGTCCACACTCTCTAGTACAATATTTTATCACAAGAAACACCCAACGGGTGTTAAACTGTATACCATATGACTCCTAATCTAGTCTCAAGTTGAAAAAAGAAATTATTTTAGCCCCTTAATATCATTTTTCTCTCATATTAATCCTTTACAGTTTTGCCTCCACCTCCAACCATATGGTGGGGGTCTAGTCACCAAGGAACAAAGAGAGTTCAGTTTCATTAACCTTTTCAAATGTTAAGTTTTGATGTGATGTTTTCTCCTTCAATCTGATTATTCAATCATTATTTTAGATTTTTTGCCAGAATTACGGGATAATATGTAAGTCAAACTTACTCTCAATTTATTGTATCATGGTTGTGAAATCTGAAGGAGAATAAGCGTTTCAAGAAAAATTGAAAGAGAAATGCTAGGCAAATCTAGTTTCTTGGCTGAATGCTGTGAGCTGCTTTCAATCTGTGGCTATTAATGTTAGATTTCTTACACCACATGTTTCCTTCCTATCTTGCACAAGCTTGCGCCATGCTAGAGAAGTTTATGATAGTTTTTGTCTGGTTCACATATATTAAGGTTTAATATTTCTCTCGTTTAACTGTTACTAATGCTTCAAGTCATAAGTGGTTTTGCTCCCCATCATTGTCTTAGAAATTATGATTGATCTAATATTCGTCTGGCTGCAGCGGAACTTGAAAATCATGGTCAATATGGGGCTGTCAGCAAAACAAGAGAAAGATAACAGAGTTCAGCACATAAAGAGGGAGGTTACTGAGATGATTAAGTTACGGATTCCAGTGATGAAATCAAAGGTATGCCTCTGTAATATTATGCTTGTTTTTTTTTCATGAGTGCATGTTGTCTCTGCTAGAATTTGGGGGATTCAAGCCTTCCAGTGAAGTTGCCATTGTTCCTTAATGGTTAGGAAAAAAGAGTGTTCCATTTTTGTAGAAGTGAATGTTTCAATAGGAAATCACAAACCAAGTTCTACTCCCTCAGGTTATGGGAGATGGTTTTATGAAAAACCTACAAAATCTCTTTTTATGATGCTTGACGTGTGTTTGCAGTTACTTGAACAACAAGCTGGAGCTTCTGATGACTTCCAAGAAGCAAGTGCTGAAGAGAAAGAAGCCTTTAAGAGAAAATACAGCATGGATGTTGCATTGGAAGACAAAATATGTGACCTTTATGATCATTTTGTTGAGGTAGTTTACCCCTCTCCCCCCTTCCCACCTCAAAACAAAAATGTCCTTGACAAGATTGCTTCTTACTAGAAACAGTTTGTGCTGGAGATTTACTTTGTCTATACTTGTAGGGCCTGGATGAAGATGCTGGTCCACAAGTCAGAAAGTTGTATGCAGAGGTAAGGGGACATACAAATTTTAGCTATTTCTTGAAGAAGGAACCTCATTTTGCATGTGTAGTCTTTAGTTTTGTCATCTACTTCATTTGCCATTGGGCAATCTTGGAAATTTTAGCACTTGATGCAAACTAAATTCCAAGTGTATCTGAAGGTAGATTCTAGATCAGAAAACAGTTTTTTGGTGCATGTAAGAGTCTGTTCTCTATTGTGGTGGTCACTTATCGGTGTATTTTCTTCTTAGCTTCATCAAATAAAATTTTCCACTGCTAAACTCTGATGTATGTTCAGGATTTGGCCACAAAATGTGAATTAGGAGCTGCTTTGACATTTGGGGGTTTCCAAACTCTTCATAGTTTTCCCTGTGATAGTTTTTAACTGTCATTGTTCTGTTTTTCTTGCAGCTTGCAGGATGTTGGCCAAATGGATTTATGGACAATCATGGTATTAAACGTGCTATATGTAGAGCAAAAGATAGGAGGCGAGCACTGCACGCACGACGTAAGGTAAAAAATACCCTGTTTATCTATTTTCTCTTCTTTGTTTAGTTCATTATTCATTTTGTCTTGTAGCTCTTAACATATGAGCTTGTATTCACAGTGGAGCTCTGTTTTAGGTAAATGTATAGGATATATTAGTCTATTTCTGATGATGTCTGAGATTCCATTAAGAAATTAAATTTCACATAGTAATCAGTCCTTAGTTGTTCTCTTCGTCATCTCTCAGTGTATTACATTAAAATGCAGTTTCAAACCTGTGCCTAAATGCTTTTTGTAGCTTTTACAATGGGTAAAAAGTTCATTTGTGTTCTTTATGTAGGACGGAGAGAAAATTAGGAGGAACAAGTTACTGGCCACAAAGGAAGGGGATACTAGTAGAGTAGATGCTGGACCTATTGCCCAGTCGGTGCATATCCAAGAAAAGATTGTAGTTGATCATTCTTCAACTTCAACAAACAAGCCAGTATCCAGTAGTGCAGCTGTAAATGCTTCTGCACGAATGCATGTTTCCGTAGCTAATGGTTCTGATGTGAATCGTCTAAAGCAGGAGAAGCTAAAGGGAGTTTCTGGCAGCTCTGTTGATCCACGAGGAGCAGATGCGGTGCCAAAAAAGAAAATGAAGAGGAAACATGAGTCAGAATTGGGTGAAAGTTTGCTTCACAGCGAGAAATTAACTTCCACACAGGCAGAGGATAAGAACAAAACCAACAAGCATACTGGTTGTCCTACTACAAAACCAAATAATGTTGCGACCTCCGGCTTTGAACAGCTGACATGATGCAATTTCTGCCTCTTGCAGCTTCAGTGATTGCCCCTCTTTTCTAGTTCTGTAATTATATAGTTATCATGGCGCGTTACCCATAAGAAACCGAGTCTCTTATTTTGAAGTTACAGCTGAAAGGCACATTTAGTTGAGGCAAAAAATTAGAAAATTGATGTCTCATTGGCAGCTAGGCTGTCTGCTGTGGGGCATTTTGATGCTAGTTTTTATTTATGGACTGGAAATTGCTCTCTTCCTTGGTTCATTCTGGTACCAGCTAAAATTCCGTCGTGCGTTCTAACCCAAAGTTAGAACTTTTTAATATTTATCTTGGTTGGATAAATGCAGGATTATTTTCTAGAACACGCAAAAATGTGAGATGAAACAGAAAATGTGACCTTTTTTCATTTTTCTGATTCCAGTTTCTCTTAGGTCCGCAAGTTCAAATTTTGATCACTTGATTGATGAAAATTTACTCACAATTCTACAAGATTGAAATACGTCGTTTTTGAGATATCGAGTAAAGCTTTCATTAGGGGAGTAAAATACATATTGTACTCTTTTCCTTATCTATAGTTTTGCTCCAATTGGATTTTCATGGCAAGGTTTTTAACGAGGTAGCATTCAAGGTGTACTGTGAGATATGTGTGCTCTTTTTTCTCCACTAAGCGTTGTTTCACTGGATTTGTTCTAGTAAGGTCTTAGCGAGAAACATTATTCTGGACATCTAAGGGAGTGTTGTATATTCTGAATTGTCCGTTTAGTTAATATATGAACTACTTACATTCATGTATAAGTATTTCCAGATTCTATCAAATCATTTTGGATAAGATGAACAATATTACTTACTATCTTCTTGATATTGTAAAAACATGTTGCAAAGTAAACAATGTTACTTACTAGTTAAGGTGGATTATTAAATGTAGTTTAGATCAAATACTTCCATCGATGAAAGTATTTTCTTCAACCTATTATATAAAGCCATTCAAGGTTCTCAACCACGTACTTCATTGGCCATTAGACCACACCCTTTGATGTCTCCCCACAATATAATATCTCACATACAATATACATTGATCTCACTCTCTCCTCTTTGAGTAGAATAATTTTTTGCTAATATTGAGTGGTAGAGATTAGATATTAAAGAGATCAGTTACTTAAATTTTGGTTTAATATAGGAAGGAGAAATTAATTAGTACCCAAAAATAGTTGGGACTGCTAACCATGTGGAAACTGCATTTACTCATTATTTTAGTAAAAGGGTTATTTGGAATTGACATCAAACTACCTGTCTGTACCTCAAATATAATCATCATATATACTTTAATTTTATTCTTTCTGCACAACTCCACATTGCCCATTTATATATCTATGTTGCTTTTGTTTTATCTTTATTTGTATGAATTGTTTGTCAATCTATAAAATGTTTTAATGTACATTTTTAGTCAGATTGATAAAAAAATAAATCACCCTCCTAGTGTGTTTTATACACACTGATTATACTGAATAAAATTTGTAAAAAATTAATCACATGTTTTGTTTTATTGGATGGTTTGTAGTGATATACGGTTCTTATTCGATATATATATATATATATATATACAAGAAAATAAGAAATTGACGACAGACAAAATTTCTTATGGCTAAAAAAAATTTGTTTATTATGATTGGATCAAATATCACTATAAGTTTTAAGGATATTTACAAAAAAAGCTAATTACCATTAAAAATATATATTTAATGACAATTAATCTATTATCGCTAAAGATCATTTTTACCTATTAATAACTGAAACTTTTCAAAGAAAGATGAGTAGCAAAGCATGAAGTCTAGAAATAAGCACTTGCACATAATAAAGAAGAACCTACAAAAGGGGCAATATTATTAGTACTATTATTTGAAAATTAAAACTAAAAAAATAAGAAATTGAAATAGGAAATTTAAGCTGTCCCATGTGGTGAATTTCAGAGTACTTTTGCAGAGCATTCTCTTTGTACCCACCAATTCAAAAGCTAATTCATGCACATTACCATATCAACAATAAATTATGAAGAGGCCATATATATATATATTTATATGTCAACATCTTGGTCAACAATAACAATAACATACTCAGCGATAAGTAATTTCATAAAAATAAAATTTTAAAAGAATGATATATACTCGGTCTTATAATTTCCTATCTTGAGAAGAAGAATAAAAAAATTGTTTCGAATATCAACATCTTGGTCAAACCCCTAAAAGTTTTGCAAGAGTTTGTGAGCTTGACTAGCTCTAATTACTAGCCATATTTGATAATTTTAGAAAATTTTCTCTCATTAGACATTGTAACACTAACTTTTTTTTATAGTCTACACTAATCTCCCTTATTTTCTTGTAGTTGTAATAAGTTTTTTTATATTTATTATTAATATAAAAAATATACTATGGTTAAATTGTTCTGAATAATTTATGGTCATACAAATGCTTAAAACTCCTTTTATATACTTTTTGTTTATTTTTACTTTGAACTTTGCATGCTTAATTTTAAAGAAACAATGATTTAATATGAACAATTTATTATAATTTAATAATTAATAGGAAAACAATAAAATATATATTAAAAGTGATAAATAAAAATAAGAATAAAATACTGAATAATTAAAATAAACATAAAAATATGTCTCATTTTTTTATTTTTTTTAAATTGCGTGTCTTATCAAACATTACTCACATGAATTGAAACTCACATGAATTGAAACTTAGGGTTGGAAGTAAGTGATTTGGTCAAACTATGCTTGTTCTTTCTCTGCCTCCCAGTCTCCCACCCTCCCTAAAGTAGGTAATGAAAAAACAACAACAACAAAAAAAAAGGGAAAAGTGATTACTGGTCTTGTGCATGTGAAGTGTGGAGGAATACTACAAACTATTATTAAATGGAAGTGACATGAAGATGACTACATATGTCTCGAATTAAAGTCTCCTGAGTATAAAATTGCATTTGTTAGGAAGCGTTTTACGCTTTTACCATTTAATATAAGATTTTCTGGAACGAACTCGAATTTTATCGTGTGGAACTTCTCAATGCGACTCTAATATGAATATCGAACATCAAGCGAGAAACCAGAAAAAAAAAACAATTTAATTTGTCTTGTCCATTTGAGAGAACAACAAAGAAAAAGTGATCTCATGAGAGACCTTCTTCACTTTCTATTTTGGGTTAAGCCTAGAATTATGATCACTATCCCAAGAAACCCTAATTGGAAATACACAAGAATATTTGGTACCATTATCTCTATACAAGGAGGGTTCATATAATAAGTTGTCAGTGGTTGTTATGTGTCAACAACAACATCAATTACTACTTTATATTATATAATAATAATAATAATAATATTCATCTTCTATTCTATACTATAATATAAAAGAAATTACACATGCACTTTTGAATATATATATATATCATACGTAATTATAATAAATAGTGCAACTTTAGAAATTTCGTTAAGAAATGTTTAAGATTTGCTATTTATAACAAATAATTTTCGACCTATAAAATTCGTATAATTCTCTATGAACACCGCTTTTACTATATGTTGTGAAAAATACAACTAAAGAGTTCTCACATATCATATGTGTGTGAAAATGAGCAGAAAGTTTCAGTTTTTTAGAAAGATTTGAACTTATATATATACACTAATAATTGTAACAAAAATTTATAGTACTGTCAATATATTATAATATGTATAACTTGTATGATAACAGGTGATCACTTGACTAATTATTTTTCTAAGTTACTATCCTCACATTTTAATTTATAAACATATAATTATGTTTTAGTCGATTTGATAGTATAAAAAATCTTTTACATTTTCAACGTACAAAAGTCCATGCATCTTATCCCAAAAGAAACCAAATCAAGATATAAGTGGTTTTTACGGGTGTGAAGAAAGATCTAAATTATAAGCTACTTTCTTCATTTCAATTTATTTTATTTTTAATTTTTAGTTCGTTTAATTTATTTTTCTTTCTATTTTGACAATTTTTAAATTTTAATTTTCCACCTGACATATTTCAGACCATAAAATTAAAAACTATTTTAGTATATTCTACATATATCCTAGTTTATTATTTTCTTAAACTCTATGCTAAATCAAAATCAGACAAATAAACTAAACTAGAGTAGTAGTTTTTTTCTTCACACTAAAAGTTTTTAAAGAAAGTATGGAAAATTGAGAAGTTGGTTTATATATATATATATAAATATATATAAGACACTCACCCTCTACCCAAATCAGAAAGCCATCCTGAAAAAAAAAACACAACAAGAAGAACAAAGGTAAACTCTTTATTTTCCTTTTTATATCATCTACTAATTCTTCCATATATTCATATAACTCATCAAAATTAACCATTTCACACTTTTACACCCTTTTAGATCTTGTTTTTATACATGGTTTTGTGCAAATTTCAAGGAAATTAACAAATAATATTATTTGTCTTTTAAACCTTAAACAAGAAAATTCAAAAGGAATTTTTTGTTGCTCCATAAAAACCATTTTTCTAATTTGATGCATGCATGTACTTACAATTATTCTTTATTAATCTTAAACAAGAAGTTTTTGTATATATATATGTATTTCAATTGTCATTTTTCTTTACCATAATTAATTAATTAAATAATTGTATGTATATATTATATAGGTGATAATAATATTATGGGGAGAGGAAAGATAGAAGTGAAGAGAATTGAGAACAAAACGAGTAGACAAGTTACTTTCTCAAAGAGAAGAGCCGGACTTCTCAAGAAAACACATGAACTTTCTGTTCTTTGTGATGCTCAAATTGGACTCATCATTTTCTCAACCAAAGGCAAATTGTTTGAGTACACCACTCAACCTCACAGGTTTTTTTTTTGTCAGACTTTATTTGTCGGATTACACTGAATTCATTGTTGTCGACATTAGTGTCTATGTTGACCAACTCAAGTGCCTAAGAGATTAAGTTATGAAAAATATATATATATTAGGGTTTCTTTGAAGTGTAATAAATTTCTTATTTTTTCCTTTTGTTTTGAAGATTCTTTATTATTATATTTAAATCTTATGAAATCTTCTATAGTTCAAAGAAAGTGATGTTCTGATTGTTTTGGTTGTTAATTAAATTCTCTGAATGCTATATATTCTTTTTAATTAGTAACAAATTAATTCTCTATTTCCTTTTGTATTTTGTTTTTTTTTTAACCTCACAGCATGGGTGAGATCATTAATAAGTATCTCCAAACCACTGGTGCCTCACTTCCAATTCATGATAATAGGGTATGACCACAAAATTTTGTACTATTTTTTAAATTTTTTTTTGAATAAAATAATTATTTGATTATTGGAATTAATTTTTTTAATTTTAATTATAGGTGGAACAATATGATGAAATAACAAAAATGAAAAGAGATACATTGAATCTTGAATTGAGTCTTCAAAGATACAAAGGTGATGACTTGAACTCAGCACAATATGATGAATTAAATGAACTTGAAAAGCAGCTTGAAAATTCTATTAACAAAATTAGAGCCAGAAAGGTACATTTTAATTAATATTTAATAATTAAAATTAATATATTATGTTTAATGACATAATATAATATTAGTGAGAATTCGATTTCCCTAATTTCACAATGGTTGCAGCTTGAACTCTTGCAGCAGCAGATGGAAAACTTGAAGAGAACAGTAATATTTTATTTTATTTTATTTTTGAGAAAAAAATCTTTTTAATAAATAAAAATATATGAGAAATTTTTCCTTTTTTTGTTAATTTATTCTGTTCTTTCAATTTGGTAGGAGAAAATGTTGGAGAAAGAAAATCAAGATATGTGTCAGTGGGTAAGTTTTTATCGCACGTTAATTATTTGACTTAATTAATTACTCTTTTTTATTGGTTTTATATGAAAAATTTGGTCAACATTCTATCTAAAAGTTGATGAAAATGCAATAATTTAACCACTATGATATGATAATATTGGTTTTATATATGTATTATTTTTCTTAATATATGAATGATTATTCAATCCAAGGTGTATAGAGGTCACATCCCCTCCATTTATGTATGTAATCTTGTTACTCCCTCTGTCCATTTTTATTTGTCATGTTGCGCTTTTCGAAAATCAATTTGACTAATTTTTAAAATTAAATTAGATTACATTAACTCGATATTTTTAAAAAAAAAAATTAGATATTCAAAAACTATACGAAAAGTACTATAAATTGCATTTTTTGCATATCAATATGATGAAAATATACATCGTAAAATATTGGTCAAAGTTCTTATAGTTTGACTCTAAAAAAGGAAACCATGACAATTAATTGTGGACGGAGGGAGTAATATACAAGGTAGAGGTCAAAGTCAACCCCATCAAGTATATCTTAAGGTGAATATGACTTAATTAAAAAGAAAAAAAAAAGATTGTCGATCCAAGAATTATTGCTAACCAAGGAAATAATTTATAGTAATTAAAGACGAGCTGATACATTTGGATCAAGAAAATTTAATTTGTAAGCACAATTAAATGTATATTATAAAACTAGAATTTTTTGGAATATACCAATAAGCTAGACCTATAGCGCGAGTTATTTCATGCCATAAATATACTTGCACACTCTAGAAATCTGTTGGAATGATCGATTATATTCACATGCATTTTTTATCTGAAATTGCTCTCACTGACACCAAAAAAGGTGAGAGCGTCTTTCTTTCAAGCCGTATTGGCTTACCAAGCACTTGCCCGCTGCTCGTTATCCTGTTATTTATAAATTGAATTTGATATTGCATGTGAATTAGTTGATGAAGTATGAAATGTACAAGCAACAACCAGCACCAATGATGGAGCAACAACAACAACAACAAGAAGAAGAAGCAGCAATTACTGAACTGAATTTACTTAGAGAACAACCATTGTTGGCTCAATTTTCATTCTTTGGAGATCAACACCAACTTGGCACTACAAGTAATTCTTCACCATATCACCTTCAACCTTCTCACCCTAACCTTCATTTTCCTCACTACCTATGGTAAGACTATACATCTCAAATTACACTAATAAGCGGTTGTTTGGTACGAGGGATAAGATTGGATATTTTGGAATTAAGTGTGAGATAAAATCTATATTCTGTTTGACTGATGGTGAAACAATATAAATTATATCATGAGATATCTCATTTTATCTTATCCAACTTAAAATTATTTTATCCTATTAGTGTATCAAACGATCCTAATAGTATAAAAATTCTTTACATGATTTGCAATTTTATATTATAAGTTCGTTTTCTTTAGCTCCTTCCATTTCTTGAGATTAATTATTTGTGGGAATTATTATATAGCACATCAACATCTCTCTAGTTAATTTGGTTAATTAATCTACCTATCTAATTTTGGTTATGGAACTATATAATATATATATCCTAAAGTACATAAAGCTTTAATTAGAAAAGCCTTATTTCATCATATAGGGACTGTTAAAATATATTCACTATAGTTTTATTATTATTTACTTATGTTTTTTTTGAAAAACATAATTTGTAGATTGATGATGAGGAGCTGCAATTGCTGGAAAATTCCCAGGGATAATTAATTCTACATTTCCCTTGGCATATTTAATTAGAAGCTATATAGAAATCATGTTAACTTTAATTAATTATTTTTATGCATCTTAAGGATCTATTGATCGTAACTAATTAAGGATATCTAGTATTGGTACAATGAAGTTTTACTATAATTCATATGCGATCTATAAGAAATTTGTTTGGGTCGTATTAATGGATTTATAATTATAAAATTTTCTTTAATTATAGTGAGACTGGATAAAGATAATTAATTTTGTTTGAATTCATTAAATTGGTGAATAGTATAATCATGAAAATTTTCAATTTTTTTTGAAAATTAATCATTGCTAGACTATATATTAAATGCTTCTTCTTTAGTAAGTATGATTACGGTTTCTATTTCCCCAAAACCATTGTCAATGTGTAATGAAGGAGAATTGTATTGATAAGTAGAACTATAATCACATACATTGAAATAGGAGTTTATCATAAAAGCAAAAACAAAATAGAAAAGGGAGGAAGATTTCAGAATTAATATAAAAAACAATTAAGAAATAAAAGACAACTTCATAACACGAGTTCTAATAAACTATTTACTATTATATATATATTTCCACCTTTGCCACATTTGTTACACAATGCACTTGGAATCCAAATCTTTTTCTTTAGTATTTTATTAATATAAAATAATGTTTCACTTTGTCATTTTTTGTCCAAGTACTTATTAGTAAACTTGTATTGGTATTTTCCTTAGCTTGTATTATGTATTTGATAGTCCATAGATATTCCCCAATTTGCACTCTCCTTTAAGTATGTTGGGTGTAGGAGCATTTTAAAAAATTACAATTATTGAGGGTGTGTTTGTTATGAAGAGAAGTCTATTTGAAAAATAATTTTTAATTTTTTTTTATGTTTGAATGACTTAAATATTTTAAAAATAAACTTATTTTTTCTCTAATTTAAGAAATCTGGTTCCCATACATAAGTAGGAAACTTTTTATTCAAATATCTTCTTAAACCTCACCACTCGAAATGGATCCAAACCTTAGATCCGACTTCCAACTACAACCTAACCCAACACCCAAATTATGAGAATAAGAAAAAAATCTTATAATTTGGAAGTACTTATTTCTTTGCGTGATAAGAAGCAATAGATAATATGATCAATATGCATACCATTTTTATTCATATTCATATCAAATATAGATTGAGTTGAATATTTTATCTATTTTCACTTAACACATTTTTACCCAACTCTGAGTTGTAAAAATAAATTTATTTTTTTATTTAGTTTTATCAATTTAATAGATAATAATTTAAAATTTTATTTTTTAGAGGACAATTAGGACATAATTAAAAATTGTATCATTTTTTATTGAATCATCATATTTTTTTATAGCTTTAAATAATGCGCTAGAACTCTTATAACATATAAAAAATTAAAAATTAAATTTAAACTAGATAAAATTACAGATATCCGTCATCCACTCCGCCCGACATTAATTTTAAGAAAAAACCACTTCAACCTTCCTGCATCCCTCCCGCCCCGCACAACCTTAAACCCATCCCGCTCCGCATTAGGTCCGCCCCATTGCCATCCCTGGCCATCACTACTTAAAAGGTTTTTTCCTTTTATTTTTCATCCCTGCTCTCGTCCTTTCAGCCTGCCTCTGCCATTTTTCACCGCACTGCTTCTCCGCTCTTTAATTCTCCCTGAATATAACAACACATAGAGAATCAGCTTCTTTCTCGTCACCTCAACTCCAAAATAGCAGCGAAAAAGCTAAGCTCAATCAGCAATCAACGCAAGTTCTAAGTCGATTGAGGTGAGATTTCCATAATATTGACTTGTATTCATCCAATTATAGTGTTGTATTTGTTTATAAGCTATTGTTTCATACACCCACCTCCTTACTAGATTATTAGACTTAATCATAATTTGGCGAAACATATTTGCAAGTGGGTTGTGATGGGTACGTTTAATATGCACGTTAAGTGTTCGATGAAATTCCTCTGCCAGATAAAGACTATGGATTCGACCACTTTGACGGGCTGCATATTTATGTAGGTGTTAGATGAAAGGTTGAACACATTGTTAGGTAGAGATTAAATATCTTTTCTATGCTCTATGTCTCTACTGGACTGGGGTGCAGTAGTAGCCATTTGATCATGTATGAGTGAAGTGAAGGAACCCATTTTCTATGCTGTTAAGTAGGATCAATATTCTAATTCAGGGGTTGATGAGAAGGTGTGCAGTCCTTCTTTACCTGTCTAGTTCGGGGGAGAAGTGGAGCAGAAGGATTTAAGGAAGGCAAGTACGAGGTAAATAGGATGTGCTTTTCAATCTCTATAGATCTGTATGTAAAGTGGCCACTTTCTTTTCAGTTGCCAACTTGCCTTTAGGTCACAACAAACATTATCTCGGGGGGTTGGGGGATGGAGGAGGGATAATAATTTTCTGCGGAACAAAATTATAGGCCACTTCTCATTTTTGCTCCTCCCTTGTATTTTCTTTTGTGAATCAAATGTTTTGCAGGTTATCTGTGTCCTTTATGTACTGAGCATGCTAGCTAATCATCCGACTACAAAGTAGTTTTTTTATGAATTGGTTCCTAGACATTTGAAGATTCTACATTTTGAATTTTAATGAATGTTGTGAATGAATGAGTCTAGGATATGACGAGTTATCTTGCTATGGATGTTGTTTGGAAGATTTTGAGAAGTAGAAGATAGGAGGGCTTGAGCGTCAAAGAGGTAGAAATTCGAGCAGGCTAAAGAGGATGAAAGATATGATTTAATGACATCCTCCTTAGGATTTAGTACCGAGTCTGTTGGCAACTTTAATTTTGTGTCATCTATCGAATTTATATAGTTTTCAAGATACAGGAATACTTCCTTAGAATGGTCAACCTGGTTTCAAATTGTTAGGTTCAGTTAAAGACAATGAATATTTGGCACGAAAGTTTCTTCAATTAAAAGGTAGACGACAAGCATAACGGCATTTGCATTTAGAACAGGAACACTGTTTGCAGATTTTATCACCTTCTTTACATATCCCCAACTGTTCACTCTTGTTGTAGATCAAGTCTTTTCTGCTGGTTGTATTATTAGAAATGATCTATTCTATCTTAGATAAATGACACAGTTGCTTACATGAGTTCGAATGGTAAATCATTGAGGGAACAACGATTCCATTTTGTTTGCTGCTTTCAAAGTTTTAGGATGAGACTCTATACTATGAACAGTTGATACCATGTCTTCTAGTGATTTGTAGAATTGTGAACGGGTTCTCAAATTTTCCCCCAGTGAGAATATTCTCCATTCTTCTGAAAAATGGAATCCTAAATTGTATTAGTTCTCCCAATGCTAAAGCCATACCTCAGTTTATCTATTTTCTTATTTTTTCCAGTTTATTGAGGACTTTGGTTCTGAGTTATGACCTACTATGGATCCTTATCTCACCAGTCAGCTTGTATACCTATAATATTTGTCAATTTAACTCATCCTTCGAAGACTTCTGTATGCAGGTGGACTGATTCTTGGTCAGCTCCGGTATCACGTTAATATTTGACCCTTCAAAATTCTGAAACTTGGAGATATTGGATGCTTACATTTTATATTTGAAGCTTATGGATGACCTTACAGAACAGCCTCTTCCACCTGGGGTTCTTTCTACGTCATATTCTTCACCACTTGTGCCAACTTTGAATCCTGCTGGACATTTTCCCCAGTCCTTTCAGAGAACTGCTAATTTTCATTACCATGCTGGCAATGGCGATGGAAATCTTTTCCCTGTGGTTGCTTCTGTTCAACCTTGCTCTGATTCTTTTCATACCTCTGAACATGAGTCTTCTGAGGCTATACTCAATACTTTACAGCCACAAAGTGCTAATGATCTTGAGAGTGCTGCTCAGAATGCTGTTTTGCATGAACAGGTTTGTTGTACCCTTTTGATAGGTGCTTTATTTATTTCTTCATTTATTGATATAGATTGTTTGTTTGCCTTGCACAGGAAATTTCTGCACAAAAAGTAATTCAAAGTCAAAGGTTTGTTTTATTTGGCTTTTATTTTTAACTTTATGCAAGCTGAAACTAAACAAGAGGAATGAATGTTTTACGACAATTTCGCTTCTCAAATCCAGAGAAGCAAGGGATGCAAGTGGACCTAAGGATAATTCGGATATTTTCTCTGGTCGTCATGACCCAAATGCTTTAAAGGTATTTTGAGTCTCTTGGACTCTTTGTTACCTTTTCTTGTGGTGTCTCTCATGGTAGCACATTTTCTAGTTGGCCTTACTATATCGTCTGCTAACTGCAATTTATAGGAGCATTTACTCCAAATGACGGCAGACCATCGTGTACAGATGTCCTTAAAGCGTGGAAAGTCAACACAACCTGAGCAAGGTAGGTATCTTACTGCAATTTATATAGAACAGTTGATATCCTTTTAATGATGTCACAAATCAAAACATGCAATATATGTAGTCAAAACCTTTTCTTTTTCACTTGTAATATTTTCCCAGGCCATGAAACAACTAAAATGTAATGCCCTTTGGAATGTACATGTTATTGGCAGAAGGAATGCCCTGCATTGAAAAAAGTCCTATCTTTTCCCTCACAAACATAGATTTTATATGCTCACTTGCGGCCTATGAAAGCCCAGAAAGTCAACAAGATGAATGTGTTAATGCCTTTTCGCTTTGTTTGGATGATCCTCATTCTTTTGACCTTTTTTTAATGTGCTAACTTTGACTGATTTTTGTTGGGGAAGAGCTCATAATGGCAAGAGAGGTACCTTTAAGTTCAACACTTTATGTAACTAACCCTTAAGCTCAATACTGTCTGTAACTACTCTTCAACCTTGAGGTATATTGTGACTTTTTGACCTGGAAGGATGAGTTAACTTTATCTGTTGCTCCTTGACTTCTCAACCAACTAGTTCTGTCGAATATTATATCAAACCCATTAATTGAATATTAAGTATTAGCATTAATATGTTAGAAGTATCAAGACTTCAGTTAAAAAATTGTTTCACATTGGACGAATATCATGTGTATTTGTGTTTGACACCTATTAATTGGTGTCTCTTGATAAAATGATGGTTGTGATGGACATGCTTCTGTTTGATTGGCATATAGTTGAATTAGGAACAAGTAGACATCCTAGATCGTAATGTGTGACTTATCACAATGAAAGTTTCTTGCAAATTGGTGGAAAAAAAATCTAAATCCTACTAGACTGTAAACTTGGTCTTTGTGTGTGTACATGTTCAGCACCCAAGGGTGTGGCCTAGTGGTCAATGGAGTGGGTGGAGATTTATGAGGTCTCAGATTCATATCCCAGTGGAGGCAAAAACACACTTGGTGATTTCTTCCCATATATTCAAGTCTTGGTGGGCAAAGTTACCCTATACTTATGCTGGTGGGAAGTAGCAACCTAGTAGGTATCCTGTGCAATAGTTGAGATGTGTGAGAGTTGGTCCTGACACCATTGTCGTAAAAAGTAAAGTTTGAATTGCTGTTTCGATAGTAAGTGCATGCCCATTCCTCCCAGAAACTTCCATCAGGAAGGCATGGATTAGGCGATAATCTAGTAACACTTAAATATCATTGGATTAGGGTCAAAGTTGTAACATCATTTCAGTTTTAGTTTTTTATTTTGTCATATCATTAAATTAAGGACATTACTAAAAGTTGAAATTGTTGATTGGACTGCTTTACCTTCTAAGTTTGCCTCTTATTTGCGAATCTAGTGATCTGTTAGGGTTATGTTTTTGGATAACACATGACTTTTAGAACAAGGTCCAATCAGGTTTACTGTTAATATGATGAACATTGAAAAGAAACTTTACATTCTGTCTAACATATTGGAGCAAGGATCATGACATAGTTCATGGGATATTAGCTTACAGCGAGCAAGCTAATCTAGACTAAAGTAAAATCTGGTTGTTATTTGGAGAAAATGTAATTCCACAACAGCTTAACTCATTGGAGGAGGTTTTGAAATTTTTTCTCTAATCATGTCAATAATGTCTGTTATCATGATCAGTTGATTTGCTTTTAATAGTTCTATTTGAGTTCTTTGCAACTCAGACCTAAGGCTCTCTTTAAGATTTAAGTAATAGATTAATACTCTACTTTATCTTATAAAAAGAAGTAATAGATTGTAGAATTATTAGGATCCTTGGTAAGTATTTTTTTTCTCTCTCTTCTTTTGTTCCCCTCTGTTTGCAGGCCACCAGCATATCCTTAATGCTGAAGAATACAACATTACCATTTAAAAATAATTAAAAAATAAAATAGATTGGTGCTGATATCATAGTGATTTACCAGATGTTGTATGAAACATATCTTATTTCTTGTTCGGCAGAATTTGGGACTTGAAAAACTTCATAGTTGACCTTGCTATGTTTATATATGGTGAAACTATATTTCTGTTGAATTACCTCTGAGAAGAGGTAGGGTCAAAGGTAGATATAGATATTTCTCACTCCATCTCTTCCCTAAATTGAACAAATATAGAGTTGGCCTAAAATCTGAACAATCTGGAATCTAGATCTAAGTAAGAAAGACTAGAGTAATGTGTCACCAAAATAGACAGGGCTTTTAATTCTGGCATGGCTTTATAAAACACTTTTATTTCATTAGAGCTGCTCATACATGAGTAATAGCAGAAAATTCGAACTTCAGTTTTTGTTCTTTATACAGTTCTTAGTATAGACACTACTTTTATAAAAAATAGTTCTCATTATAGGCATCAAAAAGACATTAAAGGACCAATTAATTCTGGAATTTTTGCTCAAATATCACCCATTTTGAGGAAGAATTTCATGTACAGGAGAGACAGGTTGCTTCTTCCCATCTTCACAAAATGTTACTCCCTCCGTCCCATTTTATGTGGCAACATTTGACCGGGCACGGAGTTTAATAAATAAATGAAGACTTTGAAATGTTTACCAAATTACCCTTTAAAAAGTAGACTCACTTTTCTCTCTCCTCATAAATGTATTGGAGTACTATCTTTAATATTAAGTGGGACCAACAAGGGTAAAAGAGGAATTGTACCTTTAAATACTTACCATATAAGGAAATGTGACATTTTTTTTGGGACTGACCAAAAAGGAAATGGTGCCACATAAAATGGGACGGAGGGAGTATGTTATAGAACTGTATTATGAAATTTGAGTAGAGGTGTTAAACAATTCTAGATGGATAATCCTCTTCAGTTACCCTATCACGAGTTAGTTTAATCTGGCTTCAAATTTTCATGTTATTACAACTGGATGAGAAATGGTTAAATTTCTCCTTTGCCAGGTAATGTGGAAATTGGAAATGGATATGGAGTGCCAGGTGGAGGTGCTTATTACAGTGCCTCAAATACCGATGTCTCGATCTCCAGTAAGACTGACTTCCTGTTCTATGGGCGATATGTTTATCATCTTGTTCAAAATTCTATATTAGATTCTTGGAGTTATTTGTTTTCTGCTTTTTCATGTTCAGAGACTAATGGGGGTTCTGAACATAATTCTGTTGGTAAAGAATTGCCTGAATACCTCAAGCAGAAGTTGAAGGCTCGAGGTATTCTGAAAGATGATTCAAAAATAGAGAACCATGGCATATCGATCAATGTAAGCTAGTTATGCATTACATACTGTCTTCCTAGTCGCTGTTTAAATTTTCACATATTTCAGAGGGTTCTGGATTACTAGAATCTTGAATATGAATTCCTTTGTCTTCTGACTTTTGTGATAAACCAGAATTTCTTTCTTTTTTTATTGGTTCTTTCTTCTTATGAGATACTTGTTGTCAATTCTTTTTTGATGAAGTGCTTGTTGTCAATTCTTACTAGTAAACTCTGTTTTCAAGAACTCATTTCTCATCATCCTATTGTTCTCCTTATACTTTTAGTCTCTTGAAAATGAAATGTTCCTGACAACTCTCTTCTGAAATAAAATCTGCACATTTCAGAGCTCAAAGGCACAATTATCAAAGACATCAGATGCCACTTTGCCTGTGGAATGGGTGAGTTATGGCTTAATATACTCGTCTTAAGCTTTCCTTTTGAAGGTCTTTATTGGTTTTGTGCCAGAATACCTGAATAGAATTACGGAATATTAGTTTATGATTCTGTTGAAGCTTCAATATAATATCTCTTTCATTTATTTACGTACTGATATTTTGGCAATTAGAGCATTTGTACTCTTTAGTTCTTTCAATTTCTTGTCTGGTCCTTGAAGCAGTGTTTTGGACGGCGAAAGCCAACAAGGGTCAGACCGCCAAGGCGCTCGCCCTTTTGAATTGAGGCACCAATTAATACCAAAAACTTAAAATATTTAATTGCATATATAAATAACCAAAATCTCAATAGCAATAACATATTAGCAAATATTTCAATTCAAAAACTAATAGTAGATAGTAGATACTAAAAGAAAATTGGATTAGACGCCATTGAAATCGCTATTCATGGACAAATAAATACTACATTAATTAGTGTAAAATTAAATTGAGTTGGGCAGAAATTAAAGTAGGACTAGATTTTTTTTAAAAAAAATCTGTAGGCAGAGGAGTATGCAGAAATGAAAAACAGAGTAACAGGAAGCTGTGCACACTGCTAAATGCACAGTGACCTGCCAGAAAGAAGAAGAGAAGAAGAAGCAGAAAAAGCTGATTGTGTCTGAAGAGAAGCCGCAAAGCAGAGGAGAAAGAAGAAGAAAGAAGAAGAGGAGAGAAGAAGACATAACTGAAGGCTGAAGCTGAGGAGAAGTCGCGTGCTGAAGAGAAAATTGGAGACAAGAGTTGTGAGTCACATCTGGTTTTAAAAACCCTAATATTACCTTTTAATAATCAAGTCACGCCTGTTTTTTTTTAAAAAAAGGCGACAATGGCGTCATCTCGCCCCGCTGCGTCCCCACTCTTCTTTTCTCGCCATTGTGAGGTTGCCATGCCTCACCAATAATAGGCGTGAAGACTTTGCCTCGCCTCTCGCCAAAGGCGATCGCCTTTGAGAACACTGATTGAATGACTTTGACAACTGAAAGTAAATCGCCTGAAGCAACTCATATTTAACCCATCTCCCTCCCGATACTTCCCACAATTGCCTCTGTTATGAGCTCCATTTTTATTTCTTGAAAACATTAATTCTTCCCCCATTCTATTAACTCCCACCGTGAAGATGAACCTTTTATTCGGGTCATTCAATGCCCTCACATCCCAATATAGGATCCTAACATTCATAAATAAGTTTTTTCTTTCCCCAAACTCTCCCGCCCTCCATCAACTCACCCCTCTCCCTCTACTTCTAAATCTTTCATACAGCACAATTCTACCTCTTTTTTATTGGGCTTTCGTCACTGTCATACGGGGGGGGGGGGGGG
>JAJOOO010010920.1:0-27365 GCA_029582685.1 Solanum piurae
CTAACTTATCACTTTGCATGTAATACACTAGGAAAGGATTTTTGTTACTAGGATTACTGCGTTATGAGCTTGTGGGGAACACGTATACCCTAGTTATTCTTCTCATCTTGATAACCACCAAAATTGACTACTGAATTCTGATTACTTATTGAATTTTCATAATTGTTTAACAAAAACCCCCCTTTTAATTAATTGTTGATTTTTTGGAAGTACTTTGACTAATTGAATATAATCGTGGGTTAAAGTAAAGTCTAAACCATTTTCCTCGTGGGATCGACCCCAACCTACAAGTTGGGTTCTTTACTTGATAACGATCGCTTATGCTTCTTTAGGGAGGTGTAATTTGAGCGTATCAATAGCATCTTCACCTTCTAAGTGAATCACAATCTCATACATAATCCTCATAGAAAGGTGCAAGCCCTCATACCTTTGCCCTTCAAGGGTCTTGAATCACGATCAACCCAACCATATTCAATTACTACATCATATAGGAGGAATTCATGATTCAATAGCTTAATAGACATAAACATATTCAATTCACATGTTCATAATATCACCAACCCACAACATCAATTAATGATTTTTCAATATGGGGGAAACATGGGTCTATGAGGAATTTTCATTATAAGATATCGACTCTCCATCAATCTATTCATAATTCACCATAATCAACCATAATCAACCATAATTAAACAATAAAAATCATTTTGGAAGAAGACCCATGTCATAGATTGAAAACCCTAGATTTGGGGATTTGGAAACTTGAAAACACAATTTGAAGGGGCTCCTTGGGTGATAGGTACCCAAGGATGAAAAGACTACATACCTCAATTAAGAATCTCCAAGAAATTTGGGGAAGAACCTTGACAATCTACAAACCCTAGCTGCAATGGCTTCTTTTTCTTCCTTGAGTTTAGAGAGAGAAATATGAGAGAGGATGGTGTTTCTTGGGTTTTCACTTTTATTCTCTAGGAGTAACTAAATTGGAGGAATTTTGAATTTAAAAGGTATATATACTTGTTAGGAAAAGAGTGGGAAAGTGTTGGTTCAAATTTTGGAGAAATCACTTAACAACCCTAACTTAAACTATAAAAACTTCTCCACTCACGATGGAGCTCGCCCTTTGGCCCTCCTTGGCTCGCCAAGGGTACTAGGTGACACGCCTAATGGACCCTTGGCTCGAATAAAGTTACAGAATGCTCCATTAAGGAGTCATTCACTTGGGCGATAGGGCCGTCCCTTAGGTGATTCACCAAGTGGGTTGGAGATCCCCGACTTAGCTCGCCCAATTTTCCAGTGGCTAGGTCAAGGGAAGGCTGCCCAATTGGTGAGGAGAGACCATTTGGCTAATCGCCAAGGCACATAGGCGATGGTACTGCCCATCGCCGAATGGACCAAAAGTAGGAATTGTTTTCCTTCATTTTTCTTAGGTAGTTTAGGTCCTTACCTTAATCATAGGTGTTTACCTCCTTCATTTTAGCTTTAGTTTAGTCTAAATATCTCCGTAAAGTTTCACCAATCCTCAGATTTAGCTCTAACTTAACCTACCATTTTTCTGGGGTGTTACAT
This sequence comes from Solanum piurae, assembly GCA_029582685.1. Lineage (NCBI taxonomy): Eukaryota > Viridiplantae > Streptophyta > Magnoliopsida > Solanales > Solanaceae > Solanum > Solanum piurae. Next base: position 1,570 of record JAJOOO010010920.1, read on the forward strand.
TATCTCCCCCTTGGGAACATTCGTCCTCGAATTATGACTTAGACACCTTACAGAATTAAAGACTCAAGACTAGTAGCCCATCATGCATGCAACATAACAAAAATGCACATTTTATAGGAGGAAACATCAACTCCTCTCAAGACATAAACAATGCAATCACAAGGAAGTAGGAACTACATCTACAACTCATTATGCACAAAATTGACCATTTCATATAAACATGGGAGGAACTACCTTCTCTAAGTCCAAACAAGATCAACACAACAATATGGAGACAATATGCCATTTCATCAAAAACATAACTAAGCATGTTCATCATACACATATCTAAGCATGTTCAACACAACATGTCATGAAGTCAAATATGCAATTACCATACTAAAGTGTAAACTCGCATGAGGAACATATAAACCATGAAAACTCAATTTATGCAAAATATGAATTCTCAGAAGAACATGCATATAAGGAAATCACAAAGAGTACTCATAGCACATATGACTTCCAAAACACCAAACTCAAGAGAACTATTCACCTCAAGTTTGCATTGGAGTAGAAGGAAAAAATGAGGCTAACGGGACTTCATATCAGCCTCGGCCTCCCATGTAGCACCCTCAACTAAGTGATTCCTCCATAAAACCTTAATAAAGGCTACTTCCTTATTTCTCAACCTCTTCACTTGCTGGTCCAAAATCTTTATCGGAACTTCCTCATAGGAAAGACTCTCATCAATTTCTAAACTCTCTAAAGGAAGGATGGATACCGGGTCACCAATGCACTTCTTAAGCATGGAAACATGAAACACGGGGTGAACCGAAGCCAACTCACTTGGCAAGTCTAATTCATAGGCACCTTTCCCAATACACTTCAAGATTTGATATGGGCCCACATATTAGGGACTAAGTTTCCCCTTCTTACCAAACATCATCACACCTTTCATAGGTGAGATTTTTAAGTAGACCTAGTGACCAATATCAAATTCTAGATCCCTTCTTCTATTATCGGCATAGGACATTTGCCGACTTTGGGCCGTCCTCAACTTCTCTCTTATGAGTCAGACTTTTTCAATGGCCTCATAAACTAACTCGGGACCAATTAGAGAAAATTTACCTACTTCAAACCAACTAATCAGAGATCTACACCTCCTACCATATAGTGTTTCAAACGGAGCCATGGCAATGCTTGAGTGATAACTATTGTTGTATGCAAACTTAATCAATGGGAGATGGTCATCCCAACTACCCTTGGAATCTATCACACACACTCTCAACATGTCCTCTAAGGTTTGAATGGTGCATTTCGCTTAACCATCCATTTGAGGGTGGAAAGTGGTACTAAGCTTCACATTGGTACCAAGACCATTTTGGAAAGCCTTCCAAAATTGTGAAGTAATTTGAGTACCCCTATCCGAAATGATAGATAAAGGAACCCCATGCAACTTCGCTATCTCATTGATATACAACTTGGCATAGTCTTCCGCCGAGAATGAAGTCTTGATGGGAATAAAGTGGGCGGATTTTGTCATTCTATCAACATTGACCCACATAGAATCATGTTGCCTTCGAGTACGAGGCAACCCCACAATAAAATCCATATTCACATCTCCCACTTCCAAGTGGGAATATCTATATCTTGGGACAACCCTCCGGTCCTTTGATGCTCGGCCTTAACTTGTTGGCAATTCGGACACCTGGCTACAAAACTCGCTATATCCTTTTTCATACCATTCCACCAATAGACTTCCCGTAGATCACTGTACATTTTGGTGGCTCCCGGATGAATAGAATACCGCGAACCATGAGCCTCTTCTAAAATGTTCTCCCTTAAGACATCAACATCCGGAACATATAATCTACCTTGGTACCTAAACACCCCATCTCTCCCTTGGAAGAAAGCCTCAACGGACTTGTTGAGTACCGATTCTTTCAACTCCATTAATATAGGATCAAGGTGTTGTTTGGACTTCACATCAACCACAAAGGATGATTCGGTACTATGATGGACCATAACTCCACCCTTGGTGGAATTCACTAGTTCGACACCTAATCGGGACAACCTATGCACATTACGAACCAATTCCTTTTTCTCATCTTCTACATGAGCCACACTACCCATGTACAATCTACTTAGGGAATCCGCCACTACATTAGCTTTACCGAGGTGGTAAAGGACACTCACGTCATAATCCTTTAAAAGCTCTAACCACCTTCTTTGTCAGAGATTCAAGTATTTTTGGCTAAACACATATTGAAGACTTTTGTGGTCGGTGAAAACATCTACATGGATGCCATATAAGTAGTGTCTCCATATTTTCAAAGCAAACACAACCGCCGCTAATTCGAGATCATGAGTCGGATAATTTTTTTCATGTACCTTGAGTTGCCTCGAAGCATAGGCAATCACCTTACCACGTTGCATAAGGACACATCCCAAACCTTCTCAAGACGCGTCATAATATACCACAAACCCATCGGTACCCTCCGGTAATGTCAACATTAGAGCGGAAGTGAGTCTATCTTTCAACTCTTGGAAACTTTTCTCACAAGCCTCCAACCACACAAATTTATCTTTCTTTTGAGTCAAGGTCGTCAATGGAGAAGCAATGGAGGAGAAACCCTCAACAAATCTCCTATAATAACCGGCCAAAACCAAAAAGTTTCTAATATCGATAGGAGTCAAAGGTCTAGGCCAACTCTTGACCGCATCCGTCTTCTTAGGATCAACCTAAATACCCATGCCTGACACAATATGACCAAGGAAAGCAACCGACCTTAGCCAAAACTCACAGTTACTAAACTTAGCATATAATTGGTGGTTTTTAAGGAGTTGAAATACTATCCTCAAATGATCCCTATGTTCACCTTCACTCCTTGAATATATCATAAATAAAAATGATCACAAACAAATCAAGATATTGTCTAAACACCCTATTCATTAGGTACATGAATGCTGCCAGGGAATTTCTTAACCTAAAAGACATAACCACATATTCATAGTGACCGTACCGGATCCTAAAGGACGTCTTTGGAACGTCACATCCCCTTACCCTTAGTTGATGGTAACCCAAACGAAGATCTATTTTGGAGAAATAGATAGCCCCTTGGAGTTGATAAAAAAAATTGTCAATCCTAGGAAGTGGATACTTATTCTTTAAAGTGACCTTGTTCAATTGGCGGTAATCTATACACATCATAAGGGACCCATCTTTATTCTTTACAAACAATACTGGATCACCCCATGTAGATATGCTAGGTTGAGTAAATGTCACGACCCGAGAGCACCCCCTAGTCGTAACACGGCGTACTCAACCCCAGAGGGGTCTAATAAGCCTCTTAGAATTCATAACATTCGATACATAGAAATAGTGCGGAATTTAAAACTTTATTTAAAACAAAACTAACAAAACTCATTTATAAAGCAGTGGAATACTAAGTCTGACATGGCCATCTTAGACAAAACTTAACAAGATTGGGTCATGGCCCTTTACAATCGAAGTCTTAACAATAGTCTTAAAATAAGAAAGAACTAGAAATAATAAAAGTGCTTGTCCTCGATCTATGAGGACATACCAAGTCTTGGAGGAAACTCTATCCAAGAACTTCAAATCCTAGCTAGAATCAATCACTTGCCGGAACCTACACTTGTAGTAAAAATAAGAGTAATATGGGTTAGCGCACAAAAATGTACTAAGTATGATGACCATGCAAAAACATGCTTAAAAGGCGACATTTTTTTGAAAGTTATGCTTCTATGCCATTTGGTAAAACTTCATGAACATTGAAATAAGCGGCATAATATAAGTCACAACCAACATAAAAGTCACAATTTCATATTAGAACAAGATCACATATAACTCTTTACCTTTACCTTGAGCCTCCAGCTCAAGTAACCCTCAAGATATACCTTGTGCAATGTATGGGTAGTGTCCCATACCACCACCCACACTAAGGCACCACCTTAAGGTCACCGAAACTGAACTTACCATTCATTCTTTCCACCTTTAAACAATAGAGCATTTAAGAGACATTTACATTACATGAATCACATCATCACATTAAGACCAACGTCTAAGACAACTCTAAGTCATACTTGTGCAATGTGCAAATAGCATCCTTTACTACTACTTACACTAAGTACTCCTTTGAAGTCACCCTAAACAAGGCATATTCGTATACAATAAATAATAATGACAAGGAATAAATCTCCTTATACAATCCAAGTATAGCATGCATCTTTACATTTAAGCATTTAAGCCAACATTCTTCATTAGGTTCATTTAGGACATATTCATGCATTTAGAGGACTTTCATACATTTAGTCATTAAGACTTAGAGAACTCACTATAGACCCTTCAAAGCCTACTCGTGCAATGTATAGATATCATCCCATACTACTACCTATACTTTGTAGTACCTATCAAGTAACTAGAGTGCACATCTCACATGATGGGAATATGCATTAACCGATATAGACCATGAGATCTAAATCATGGAATCCGATGTCATTTAACCCTACACCGAAGGAAGGTGTTTTACTTGCCTAGGTATAACTAGTACACATCCTATGTAGGCATTATGAGATAAGAAAGATGTTCATTGGACTCTAGCCTAACATTGGGAGAGCGACCATTTTTGCGATATCCACTCGGTGCTTAGCCTTCATTCCCATAGAGTAGTTTCATTTACATTAGTGTACTTGAGAAGGCCACCAACATTAGGCTTACCGACCCAAAGTACTTTTTACAAGAAGGGCCACCACCAATAGGCCTACCATTTCAAGGTATATTAAGGATAGCTCATTGATCTTCATAAATAGAGCTACCACCATTAGGTCTACCATCTCTAGGTTCATCATTTCACACAAGAAGGAGTCCACCACCATTAGGTTTACCACTTCAAGGTTTAACATTCACATTGTGTTCTAGACTCACAATGAAGGGCCACAAACCTTTGGTCTTCCGGTTCAAGTCATAGTCTAAAATACCTCACTAGTCATTTAAAGAAAGACTACCAACATTAGGTCTACCAATTCAAGACATTAAGACATTAAGTCAAGATACATTCGTTACTCAAGAGAAGGATGCCTAAGCCTACCAAGTCAAGAGATCACATTCAACTTAGCTTTCATTTATCAAGGAGAGGCCACCTAAGTCTACCAATCTAAGATACAACATTACATTATAGAAACCCTTCGCATTCATCATTATCATTCATGAGTGTTTAGTGAAAATATACTTTCAATCACAACACATTAACATTCTATACAGGATCATCATTATATCATTACAGTCATATGTAAATCCTTCACATTATACATTCACATCTACAATATCATGATAATACTTCAATTCCTCACAATATTCCTTCAAGGCCATGATCACAATGTACATAGCAAGTAAACACCTCCACCTTTCAAGTGGATCAACAATTCAAGCACAATTCTACTTTAACATGAATTTAGGTCAAACTTGCCCTTTCAAGGCCATAATCACCAATCCTAAATTCACCAACAATTCATCATAATTAGACATATATGATGATACAAATCAATAATATAAATCAATCTAGGCATAAATCCATCAACATTCATTCACAATCCACAAACCCACTTCATAAGGCACAATTTAGGAATTTAGAGAAATCATGGGTTCATAGAGTATTTTCATCTTAAATAATCAATTAAACATCAATATAATCATAATTTATCATTTGAAAATATTTGATGCAAGAACCCATGAGATTGAGTGAAACTTAGGGTTTTTGTGAAACTTGAAAACCTTGAAAACTTCTTTGAAACTGACTCTAGGGTGAAAGCTAACCCTAGATGAAGTATCACCTTACCTTTTCTAAGATTCCCCAAGAAATTTGGTGAAGAAACGCCTTGGAATCACCAAACTCTAGCTTAAAAGGTTCCCTTCTTCTTCTTCTCTAATGGAAGATTTCTAGTAAGAGAAATATTTAAGAGGAGGTGGGTCTCTTTTTGATTCTTAGTAGACTCAACTTAGGAAAAGAACTAAGGACCCACAAAGTCTTAACTTAAAATTCTGCCCCTTGCTGTCTTAGCTCACCCTTTGGACACTTGGGCTCGCCAAGTGCACTAGGAGACTTGCCAAGTGCACCCTTGGCTCACCCTTTGTTCCAGTGAGGTCACTAAATGGGCAGTTCACTTGGCGGACTAAAGGGGAGAAGGGTGACACGCCAAGTTGGTTGGCGAGCTTGCACCTAGCTCGCCCTTTGGTCCAGCATCTTGGGCAAATGGGGCAGCCACTAGGTGATCACAAGGGTACAAGGGCGACTTGCCCAACCTCTTGGGCGATCAAGAAGCCCAACGCCAAACATCCCCTTCTAAGAACAATGCTTCTTTCACCCTATCTTGCTAGCCTAGGCCCTTTCTTGCACCCTAGGCTTCCACCTTGATCCATTCAAGTTCTAAAACAGCCTAGACATCAACCTAAAGTCATACTAACCCAAACGTTAAGGCTCTAGTTCAACCTATCATTTTCCAAGTCGTTACATTATCCCCCACTTAAGAACATTCATCTTCGAATGACACTTCAAAACACTTAAAGGGAATACCAACTCGAGACTAGCAGCCCAACAATCATAACACATCAATATACATGGATAAATATAGGAGGAAACATCAAATCCACATCAATAAGATCAATACAACAGAAGCAAGTAGGAACTACATCTACAAACTCATTATGCACCGAACAACCACATTTCTCATTTCGTTGGAGGAACTTCCTTCTCCAACTCATAGCATGCTCATCAAAATATCATTAAGCACATTATGCAACTTCTCATAAAAGCACATTATGCAACTTATTAATAAACACATATTTATGCATGTTCAACAATTCACCTCATGAAGCATATAGACAACTCATACTAGATGCACATTTAACATGAGGAACATAAATAATGAAAACTCATTTTTTTCATATAAACAAGAATTCAACTAGAACATACATAACATAAGGAGAACATGGAAACACAACATCACACATGACTCCAAAACATGAAACAAGCTACAAGGAACTCTTGGTCTCAAGCTTGAATAACAATAGAAGGAAAGAGATAAGGATATCAACACTCTCAACAACCTTACTATTCCACATACCATCCCCCACTTAGGAGAAAACCCAACTAAGGTTATCATGAAACAACATAAGGATCTCATCACAACAAAAATGAACTATAACTTACTGGTACCTTCATCCAGATTAGCTCCTTTGTCCTTGTTATCTTGAAGCACATAGAAATGGTTCTTCTTTGGAGCGTCAAGATTTGGGCCACAAATAGAAGCTTGTTTGGCCTCCCTTCCTCTAGCTGTAAGAGTAGGACAATCTTTCACTTGGTGATCAAGCTTTCCACAACCATAGCACCCACTAGTACCGGCTAGACACTTCCCATGATGCTTCTTTCCACAATTGTGACAAGTAGGTTTAACAAATGGAAGTCCACTACCTCTCTCTTGGTTAACCTTAGGAGCACTTGAAGAATCTTGGTTAGGAGGTCTCTTCTTGAACCTAGGTTGACCTTGCTCATCAGATCTACCCCTCTTCAAATCCTTATTCATCCTCTTAACTTTGGACTCTTCAATAGATTGAGCATAAACCATGAGCCTAGAAATATTCATATCATCATGGAGCATTGTCGTATGGCAGTGTTCCTTGCCTAGGTTGGATACACCGGTCACAAACCTACTCATCTCATCTCTAAGGTTAGATACCAAGGATAGAGCATACTTAGACAATAGGGTAAACTTCAAAGAATACTCCTCCACATTCATGTTACCTTGCCTAAGGTTTATAAAATCCTCAACCTTAACCTCCCTCTTCTCACGGAGAAATTACTTACTAAGGAAATCTCCCTTAAACTCCTCCCATTCTATAGGACTCGCTTCAACCAGCCTATTGGCTTTCCATTGAGTTAACCACACTTGGGCCACTTCTTTCAATTGATAGGAAGCCAACTCCGCTTTCTCCCTAGAAGTTACTCCCATAGCATTGACTATCTTATAAACTTCATCCAAGAATTCTTGGGGATCTTCTCCCATTCTAGAGCCAAGAAAAATAGGAGGATTCATCCTCACAAAGTCTCTCAATCTTGAGGCCATCGTACTCTCATTAGCATTCACCCTAGGTCCCACATCTCTGTTCACTTGAGCCGTCATTGCTCGAGCTAGGGTTAGAAAATCCAACCTAATATTTTCATTGGTCATGTCCGGTGGAACCACCGGAACCTCATTCTCTTGAGGCACTTGGTCACCTTGAAGACCTTGGTCACCTTGGGGAGGAACTCCCTCATCAATAATCTCTTCTTCCAATCTCCTCGGGTTAGCCCTTGAATTCATACCCTATAAACACAAGAGAATGATTAGGAAAATGACACTTATAGAACCACACTCTAAGGCACGACTTCAAGAATAATGAAAGAAGTGTAACTTCTAATGTCCTATAGCCTCTCGCTCATAGATATGTCGCAACTCACACCGATGGACAGGACTGTACTAGAAGTGGCTTGTGAGACATCGATCCTAAAAATCATTTCCAAAATCTTATGCTCTGATACCAAGTTTTTCACGAACCGAGAGCACCCCTAGTCGTAACACGGCATACTCGACCCCGAGGGGGTCTAATACAAGCCTCTTAGCATTCATAAGATTTGATACATAGAAATAGTTTGGACTTAAAAACTTTATTTAAAACCAAACTAACAACACTCATTAAAAAGCAGTGGAATACTAAGTCTCACATGGCCATCTTAGACAAAACTTAACAAGATAGGGTCACGACCCTTTACAATCGAAGTCTTAACATTAGTCTTAAAACAAGAAATAACTAGAAACAATAAAAGTCCTTGTCCTCGATCTATGAGGACATACCAAGTCTTGGAGGAAACTCTATCCAATCACTTCAAATCCTAGCTATAATCAATCACTTGCCGGAACCTACACTTGTAGTAAAAGTAAGAGAAATATGGGTTAGCACACAAAAATGTACCAAGTACAATGACCATGCAAAAACATGCTTAAAAGGCGACATTTTGTTGAAAGTTATGCTTTTATGCCATTTGGTAAAACTTCATGAACATTAAAATAAGCGGCATAATATAAGTCACAACCAACATAGAAGTCACCATTTCACATTAGAACAAGATCACATATAACTCTTTACCTTTACCTTGAGCCTCCAGCTCAAGTAACCCTCAAGATATACCTTGTGCAATGTATGGGTAGTGTCCCATACCACCACCCACACTAAGGCACCACCTTAAGGCCACCAAAAGTGAACTTACCATTCATCCTATCCACCTTTACACAATAGAGAATTTAAGAGACATTTACATTAAATGAATCACATAATCACATTAAGACCAACATCTAAGACGACTCTAAGTCATACTTGTGCAATGTGAAAGTAGCATCCCATACTACTACTTACACTAAGTACTCCTTTGAAGTCACCCTAAACAAGGCACATTCATATACAATAAATCATGACAAGGAAGAAATCTCATTATACAATCCAAGTATAGCATGCATCTTTACATTTAAGCATTTAAGCCAACATTCTTCATTAGGTTCATTTAGGACACATTCATGCATTTAAAGGACTTTCATATATTTAGTCATTAAGACTTAGAGAACTCACTATATCCCTTTCAATTCTTACTCCTGCAATGTATAGATATCATCCCATACTACTACCTACACTTTGTAGTACCTATCAAGTAACTAGAGTGCACATCTCACATGATGGGAATAGGCATTAACCGACATAGACCATGAGATCTATATCATGGAATCCGGTGTCATGTAACCCTACACCGAAGGAAGGTGTTCTACTTGCCTAGGGTAGAACTAGTGCACATCCTATGTAGGAACATAGTTTTGGGATAAGAAAGATGTTCATTGGACTCTAGCCTAACATTGGGATAGCCACCATCTTAGCCATATCCACTCGATTCTTAGCCTTCATTCCCATAGAGTAGTTTCATTTACATTAGTGTAGTTGAGAACGCCACCAACATTAGGCCTACCGACCAAATATACTTTTACCAAGAAGGGCCACCACCAATAGGCCTATTGTTTGAAGGTACATTAAGGATAGCTCATTGATCGTCCTCGAGAGAGCCACCACCATTAGGTCTACCATTTCTAGGTTCATCATTTCACACAAGAAGGTGTCCACCACTATTAGGTCTACCGCTTCAAGGTTTCACATTCATATTGTGTTCTAGACTCACCATGAAGGGCCACCAACCTTTGGTCTACCTGTTCAAGTCATAGTCTAAAATACCTCACTAGTCATTTAAAGAAAGGCTACCAACATTAGTTCTACCACTTCCAAACATTAAGGCATTATGTCAAGATACATTTCATTACTCAAGAGAAGGATGCCTAAGCCTACCAAGTCAAGAGATCACATTCAACTTAGATTTCATTTATCAAGGAGAGGCCACCTAAGTCTACCAATCCAAGATACACCATTACATTATAGAAACCATTCACATTCATCATTTTCATTCATGAGTGTTTAGTGAGAATATACTTTCAATCATAACACATTCACATTCTATACAAGATCATCATTCTATCATTGAAGTCATATGTAAATCCTTCACATTATACATTCACATCTACAATATCATGATAATACTTAAATTCCTCACAATATTCCTTCAAGGACATGATCACAATGTACATAGTAAGTAAACACATCCACGTTTTAAGTGGATCAACAATTCAAGCACAATTCTACTTTAACATGAATTTAGGTCAAACTTGCCCTTTCAAGGCCATAATCACCAATCCTCAATTCAACGACAATTCATCATAATTATACATAGATGATGATACAAATCAATAATCTAAGTCAATCTAGGCATAAATCCATCAACATTCATTCATAATCAACAAAGTCACTTCATAAGGCGCAATTTTGGAATTGAGAGAAATCGTGGGTTCATAGAGTATTTTAATATTAAATAATCAATTAAACATCAATTTAATCATAATTTATCATTTGAAAACGTTTGATGCAAGAACCCATGAGATTGAGTGAAACTTAGGGTTTTTGTGAAACTAGAAAATCTTGAAAAATTCTTCAAAATTGACTCTAGGGTGAAAGATAATCCTAGATGAAGGATCACCATACCTTTTCTCAGATTCCCCAATAAATTTGATAAAGAAACGCCTTGGAATCACCAAACCCTAGCTTCAAAGGCTCTCTTCTTCTTCTTCTCTAATGGAGGATTTCTAGTGAGAGCAATATTTGAGAGGAGGTGGGTCTCTATTTTATTCTATTTGGAGTTACATAAATGAAAGGATTTAGGTCAAAAATCATCTTATATTTTCTAGGAAAGGAATAGAATAATGTTGACTCAACTTAGGAAATGAACTAAGGACCCACAAAGTCTTAACTTAAAATTCTGCCCCTTGCCTGTCTTAGCTCTCCCTTTGGACACTTGGGCTCGCCAAGTGCACTAGGAGACTCACCAAGTGCACTAGGCGACTCGCCAAGTCCACCCTTGGCTCTCCCTTTGTTGTAGGGAGCTCACTAAATGGGCAGTCCACTTAGCAGACTATAGGGGAGAAGGGCGACACGCCAAGTTGGTTGGTGAGATTGCACCTAGCTCGCCCTTTTGTCCAGCATCTTGGCCAAATGGGGCAGCCACTAGACGATCACAACGGCACAAGGGTGACTCGCCCAATCTCTTGGGCGATCAAGCAGCCCATCGCCGAACAACCCCTTCTAGGAACAAGGTTTCTTTCACCCTATCTTGCTAGCCTAGGCCCCTGCTTGCACCCTAGGCTTCCACCTTGATCCATTCAATTTCTAAAACAACCTAGACATCAACCTAAAGTCATACTAATCCAAACGTTAAGGGTCTAGTTCAACCTATCATTTTCCAAGTCGTTATAATAAAACCCTTGTCTAACAAGTCCTTGAGTTATTCCTTAAATCTTTCAATTCAGCCTGAACCATTCGATAAGGGGGAATAGATGGGTTGTGTATCCGGCAAAAAAATCAATGTCAAAATCTATTTCCCGTTCAAGAGGAATACCGGGCAAGTTATCGGGGAAGACTTCCGAATACTCACTCACTACGAGGACCAACTCCGAAGAAGGAGTCTCAGACAAAACGTCCATAACCCTAACAATGTGGTAAATGCATCCCTTGGAGATCACTTTTCTAGCTTTTAGACATGAAACAAAACGACCTCTAGGAATAGATTTTCCCCCCTTCCATTATAAGACATCAACTCTCAATAAATCTATTAATAATTCACCATAACCAACCATAATCAACCATAATTAAACAATAAAAATCATTCATTTTTGAAGAAAACCCATGTCATAGATTGAAAATCCTAGATTTGGGGGATTTGGAATCTTGAAAACACAATTTAAAGGGGCTCCTTGGGTGATAGCTACCCAAGGATAAAGAGAGTCCATACCTTAATTAAGAATCTCCAAGAAATTTGGGGAAGAACCTTAACAATCTACAAACCCTAGATCCAATGGTTTCTTCTTCTTCCTTGAGTTTAGAGAGAGAAATATTGAGAGAGGATGGTCTTTATTGGGTTTTCTCTTTTATTCTCTAGGAGTAACTGAATTGGAGGAATTTTGACTTTAAAAGGTATTTATACTTGTTAGGAAAAAAGTGGGAAAGTGTTGGTTCAAGTTTTGGAGGAATTACTGAAACACCCTAACTTAAACTATAAAAACTTCTCAACTCACGCTGGAGCTCGCCCTTTGGCCCTCCTTGGCTTGCCAAGGGTACTAGGAGACACGCCTAATGGAACCTTGGCTCGCCTAAAGTTACAGAATGCTCCATTAAGCAGAAATTCACTTGGGCGATTTACCAAGTGGGTTGGCGAGCCCCGACCTAGCTCGTCCAATTTTCCAGTGGCTAGGTCAAGGGAAGGCTGACAACTAGGCGAGGAGAGCCCATTTGGCTAATCGCGAAGGCACATGGGAGATGCTATTGCCCATCGCCGAATGGACCAAAAGTAATAATTGTTTTCCTTCATTTTTCTTAGGTAGTTTAGGTCCTTACCTTCATCTTAGATGTTTACCTCCTTCATTTTTGATTTAGTTTAGTATAAACATCTTCAGAAAGTTTCACCAATCCTCACGTTTAGCTCTAAGTTAACCTACCATTTTTACGGGGTGTTACAATTTTCCTTATTAGGTCTTGATTATTTTGGTATCTGGATATGCCATCAATGATTATAGATCAAGATTTTAAAAGTATTTCCTCACTTTTAGTATGAAGTCAATGACTATGGGCCTTATAAAGTTATTATGAAGAGATTGTGGATGATGAAAGGTTTTCTCATGCATGGTCAAAGAAGCTACACTCTATGATGTTTCTAGCTTGGTTTTGTATCTTAATTGTACTTTCCCATGGATGATAATATGTATATTATTAATGACTATTTAGTGGGATTTAAACTTAGCATAAGTCGACTAGTGGTAATTACCCTTGTCCCATAAACTACGTGCCACCATAGGATGTTATCTCATATAAATATTAGTTAGTAGATCCACTTAAGCTATAAGTTCATGATCCTTACCTTGGCAAGTAGGACATTCTCTTTTTTGCATGGGAGCAGTACACTAGATTCCATGTTATAGCTCACATGGTCTATATCGGTTAATGGTAAACTTTCCAAGATAATGGACTTAGGTTACTTGAGAAGTATCTCATAAAGTGTTTTAAAGATGTTAAACTTGCATTGTCCATTATTATGACTTATGTTTTCTAACCTTTTATCTTATGATTTACCTTGATCATTGCATTTCATGTAAAGTCCTTTTTAGCATTACTGCATAACTATTATGCTTTGCTATTATTCTTAATACATTCCACGTACTAATGCATACTTGTTCATGCATTGTTCCATAATGTAGGGTTTGTCACTCCTACTTCTTACACTCGTGGCTAGTTGATCCTTTGGAATTGAAGATTGGTGAGTCCTCATGATCGGAGGATTGAGACACTTTTATAGTTTTTATTTCATTTCAGATTTCAAACTTTGTATGGAATGTATGGTTTACATCCCAATCTCTTCCTTATGATGTAATAGATATCTTATTGAGACTTATGTTAGAATTTCGCATAGTCAAATTCTCTTATTATATAAGACTATTTCATTTGAAATCTTTATTTCTATTATCTTTTATGATGTATGCTAAGTGGCTTGTGTGAGACCTCTTGGGGTCCTATACACAATATTACACCTAGGGTATACTTTGGGTCATGATAGAACGACATAGGGAATTGGTCCTTTTCGGTCGAAGAGCTTTACTTCTGATAATCGATACACACTCGCCACCCGATCAAGGGCTGAGTAGCCACAAGCTCAGCAATCTCATTTGGAACTACCGTCACACCACCTTTTTAGGAACACATTGAATTCAACTCACCCATTAGTTGTCTGCAATAGAAAAAATTATTCCTGTATCCAACCATTTTATTATTTCTTTCTTCAAGAGTTCTTGCATTGGAGGAATTAACCTTCTTTGATGCTCAATGCTTGGCTTACATCCTTCGGTTAGTTATATTTTATGAGTACACACCATTAGAGAAATTCCCACAATGTACACAATTGACCAACCAAAATCTCTAATATGCTTTTTAGATACCTTTATCAACAACTCTACCTGCCATGTTTCGAGGTCATTTGCAATAATAATCGACAATGTATTGTCGGCTCCCAAGAAGATACATCTAAGATAATGAGGGAGTACTATCGCCTCCAATTTTGGGGGCGCTAAGATGGATGGCTAGGCCGGTGGTGCCTCTCGATTGGACAAGTCAATGTCTAATTTCTTTGGATTTGAGGCGTATGATCCAACACAAATAAGAGCAACGACCACCTCATCATAATCACTTATTTCTTCTTCATCATAATTGTGTAACACGGCTGCCAAATATTCTCCACTACACGCCGCCTCACCAATTCTAGCATCTACCTCGTCAATTTGATCCAAGTGTGACACCACAAACATATCACTTGGATACTTCATAGACTTGCAAATATTGAAAGTAACCTTTTCTTCATTAGCCCATAACTTCAACTCACCTCCTTAATATCAACCAAAGCTTTGCCGGTAGCCAAGAATGGCCTACCAAGAATAACAAGGATCACAAATATCAATCTCATAATCTAATATCATGAAGTCGGACGGGAACATGAACTTGACAACCTTTACTACAACATCATACACTTCCTCAACCAGTCTTTTTACTGAATAATCAACCATCAACAATATTACATTTTTTGGTTTCGACTCTTTAATCCCAAGCTTGTTAAAGACGTTCAAAGACATCAAGTTTATACTCGCCCAAAGATCGTATAATACTTGAGAAAATATGTACATACCAATGGTGCATTGTATAATGAAGGCCCCAGGATCTTCCTTCTTTACAGTGGCATTCTTTGTCATAATGACACTACATATTTGAGATATCTCAATCATTTCACAATCAACCAATCTCTTCTTCGTGACCAAATCCTTTATAAATTTTGCATACCCCAAGTATTTCAACCAACACATCAACCAATGGAATATTGATTGACAAATCATTGACTTACCGTAAGAATTTCTAAAACTTTGCATTATCATCTTTCTTCCTGAACCGTTGAGGAAAGAAGATGTGTTTTTTATTAGGAAATTAACACTTGGGGCCATATCATTGTCATCACTCTTGCTTGCTTGTGGATCATTTTCATCATCTTTGGCTAATGGATCTTCATTTTGTCGCGGTGGCTCATTATTGACAACAACAATCTTTTTACCATGATCATTCTATTTTGCTGCTTCTAGTTACTACGGTTGACACTTAAGTAGCATTCCTTGAGTAAACATTCATGTGGCCCACCAATTCTTCCTTTGGATTTAAATATACAAGAGCGGCAAGCTAACTCATTGTTTCTTCAAGTAGCTTAATTGAAGAAGAATGGGAAGTAATCATATTTGACAACAACGAGAAATCACTTCTCATCTCTTGAAATATCATATCAGACCCTTCCACCGTATCAAGAATCTTGGCTAACAACTCCTCAGTTTGAGCACTTTCTGGGTTAGTTAGGTCATGAAGTGGCACCTATTCTTCTCTATCATGCTCACTTTCGTCCCAACATTCCCTTCTATCACACCAATCAACATCTTCCCAACTAGTATCACTACTCCTAGTACAACCTTGTTTTACGCTAAGATTTGGATAACTTAACTGTAAACCCCCCATTTGTCCGCCTCTAAATTTCATGTTTTAATTGCATGCACCCCCAAGTTTAGTAATCCCATGATCCATATTAATTGCATTCTCTAATCTTCTACCACTTCCCATGACCTGTTTTGAAAAAAATCTCAAATTGAGCTATCAATTTTGCTATGCTTTCATCGCGCCCTTATTTTTTCTCTTCTTATTTCTTGTGCATCCCCAAATGTGGAAGTGACAAATGATCATCACAATATGCCAAGATTGATTAATTTTGTTCATGTCATTAAGTAACATTGAGGCCACTACAAACGACAGCCTCACTATTCCCCCATGAGTAAGATAACCAACCATCTCTTTGTTCACCATATTGAGTCTTCTATAGAAGTATTGAAGCAATAACCTTTCTTGAATGCCATGATTTGGACATTGTAAAAGTGACCTTTTGAAACATAACCATGTTTCATGAACGGGTTCCCCATTCACTCTTTTAAAAACTTTAATGTAGGAACTACTACGAGCCATATGTCATCAATTCAAGATACCGGAGTTCATGATTTATATTATTTACCCTATTATGAATTGTGATCACACAACCATGAGTAACATAATTCACAACTAGGGTTGTAGGAACCATGAGTAATTAACAACATAAAACTAATAATTAAGTAATTCTAAAATAATTTTTATGCATGCATTGTTAATATCTTTTGTTTTGAATGCTTTTTAATTGTGCACAATATTAGAACTCACCTCATTCCTACTTGTATGACCAAGGAAGTAATGAATGAGAAAGAGGTTAAACAATAGAGATTTAACATGATAATCCACTATCTAATAGCCTAACCCAAATAAGTGAGAGCTAATCTAGGGTCAAGGGTAAGGGGTAGTATACCACATACATGTAGACAAACCAAGTTGCATTTAGGAGATACCTAACTTACCGACTTTGCATGTTAAACACTAGGAAATAGGTATTATTATTAGGATTACTGCATTAAGAACTTGTGGGGAACATATATTCCTTATTTTCATCTCATATTGATATTACAAACTGCGAATTTTGTTACTTGTTAATTGTTACTATAAATTAATCAATCATTACTTCGTTCACATATACACCCTTTTTATAGAAGTAATCTGACTAAATGTACAATTAGCACTAAATTAGCCTAAGTCTAGACCATATTCCTTATGGGATCGATCCTAACCTCCGTTAGGTTTTTTATTTGACAACGACCGCTTACACTTCTTTAGGGAGGTGTAATTTGAGCATATCAACTGTACCTTTGCAACACCCCGGATTCCGAAAGATAGGAAATTGCAGCTATTTCAGTATCTGTACCAATAGAGCCACTGATGGCCCGTGGACTGACACACGGTCCGTAGGTAGTTCCACGGGTGGCCAGTCTAATTTTTTTCAAAAGTGTCATGTTCCAGTACTTTTATACGACCAACCAAGATAGTTCGTCATCCTATCCACGAGTCGTAGCTAGACCTATCGAGGCCATATACGGACCGTACATGGGTCTCATTAGTCGAAGGTCCAAAAACAAAGTTTTTGAACCCATCGACGGTTGACCAAGATGGTCCGTAGGTAGACCCATGGATCGTAGGTCCCCACAGTCAACAGGAGTCCGCAGTTATTTTAGAAGAGCTTTTGGGACTTTTCCTAATATTCTAACTCAATAACCTGTATTAGAAACTCTATATAAACGTTTTTACCCCAAAATGTCTTAATTCATTTCATTATCTCAAATTCCTAAAACAAGAACAAGTTTGTCCTCTCCAATATTTCTCTCTTTAGATGCTTGAAGAAGAAGACTAGGGTTTCAAGTCAAGTGTTTGAATTCACCATTTCTAGTGGGCTATGAACTCTAAGGTATGATAGTCTGCATCTATGGAGCTCTTTCCTCCACAGAGTGCCTATATTCCTCTATTTTCACAAGGTGGAATCTCTAATGGAAGTTAGGGTTTTTTAATCAATCTCATGGGTTCCTTTCATTTATGATATTATTGATTGATTTAAGTCATTTTATGCATGAATTTAGATAATTCCATGTTTTTAAGATGAATACCCATGAAACCATGCTTAACCCTCATTTTATAGATTATGATGATTGAAAGTGGGTTTTGAACTATGAAAGAGGATTTATGAAGATATGAATATTCCTATGAAATTGATGAAATATGATATAAGTTGATGTGAGATTAAAGCATAAATGTTCTTGTTGTTGTTTATTGTTGTGAAAGGATATCTCACATAATTACTCAATACATGATTATGAAAGGTTTTCTCATATAATGGACTCTAAGGTTGTAAGTACTTCTCACCTAAAATGAATCAAAGTTAAGGACCTAGTCTATTGATGAGGCAAGCAGCGATTACCATGTCATATAATTAAAAGACAAAAGGCGATTACCCATTTCCCTTAAAGATAAGATGAATATGATTGATGACTATTCTGTGGGAATTATGCTTAGTACCGAGTGGACAAGTGGCGATAACCCGTGTCCCATAACTATGTGCCACCATAGGTTGTCTTAGATAGACATTAGCTATTGGATCCACTTAAGCTAGAAGTTCATGGGTATTACCTTGGAAAGTGAGAACACCTCTTTTCGGTGTGGGGTAAACATCGGATACCATGTTCTAGCTCACATGGTCTCTATGTCGGTTAAGACTACTTTCCCACAACAAGTATAATGATGAACTAAGGTTACTTAAAAAGGTATCTCACAAATGTTTTAAAGATGTTAACTTGCATTAACAATGTTTTTATGACTTCAGTTTTCCAATCTCTTTCTTATGGTTTTAATTTGGTATTTGCATGACATGAAAGGTTCTCAAATGTAGGGTCTGAAGTTCTAGTTTCTAATCCCCTTGGCTAGAAGTCACTTTGGCTATATTTAGTAGTGGTGAGTCCTCATGTTCCAAGGACCAAATATTTTATTGCTTTTAGTATTTAACTTTCATATGTTGTGTGTGATGCCAAGGTTACATCTAGGTCACTATTGATGTAATATCTGGATTTTGAGACTATGTAGATTTTAGCTTCATTTTTCCAAACTTTTTTATGAATTGTCTTTCAAAATATTTCGATTTTCTATTTGTTTTGTTTATGTATGCTAAGTTACTTGTCTAGGACCTCTAGGGGTCCTATATGACATGTTATTCCTAGGGTGTATCTTGGGTCGTGACAAACTTGGTATTCAGAGCACATGGTTTATAGAGGTCCTAGGAAGTCTTATAAGCCACGTCAAATAAAGTCTTGTTCATGAGTTTGAAGCGTGCCATATTTATGAATGAGAGGCTATAAGATGTTCAAGAAACTCCACTTCTTTCATTCTTCTAAAGTCATGTAATAGTGTTTAACTCTATAATGTCTCTCTTCTAATCCATATAAGATACTCTATAGGATATGCCAACTCAAAGGGCATATGCAACAAGGAACACGAGAGTGAATATGGAAGGAAAAGCTCCTCCTCAAGTTTAGGTCGATCCTTTTGCCGAGAAACTGACTAATGTGGAGTTTAGGTCTGCTTTTCAACTATTGTCTCAAGCCATGAAGACTAATGCCAATAGGGAGGTTGCGGTCCTCATGAACCCAAATATGGGTACGACGACAACTATAGTGAGAGACTTCACTAGAATGATCTTTCAATGTTTCATGGTTCAAGGTTGAGGAATGTACTTAAGAGTTCATTGATGAAGTGTATAAGGTGTTGATGATCATGGGAGTGACGGCGGTGGAAAAGACAAAATTGACCGCTTACCAACTTAAGTGTGTTGCTCAAGTTTGGTTGAAACAATGGAAAGAAGGGAGGGCAGTTAATGCGGGTCCTCTTGATTGGGAAAAGTTAAAAGTTTATTTCCTTGATAGGTTCTTTCCCATTAAAAGGGAGGCAAAGTTACTTGAATTTATCAAGCTTCGTCAAGGAAGTATGAGTGTGAAGAAATATTCTTTGAAGTTCACACAATTATCTAGATATGCTCCTACTATGATTGTCGATCCTAGGGCAAGAATTAGTAAATTTGTTTCAGGTGTGTCATAGATGGTGGTCAAGGAATGTCGTACCACTATGCTTATCAATGATATGGAAATTTATCGTCTTATGGTGCATACTCAACAAATTAAGGAGGAGAAACATAAGTAAATGTCTAAGGAAGAAAAGAGGGCAAAGACCAGTGATGGTAACTAGTCACACTCAAGGTCCGATGGATATAGTCGTTCTAGGTTTCGACAAAGTTTTTTCTGCCAAGGTTCCTCCAATGCTCCACCTAAGTCAAGCAAAGATATGGTGTCAAACCCTAAGACTCAAGGAGGAAACGACACTGGATCTTCATTACCTAATTGTGCTAAGTGTGGAAAGAACCATAAGGGTAGATGTCTAGCCAGTTATAATACTTTCTTTGGTTGTGGTAAGATGGATCACAATATAAGGGATTGTCCCTCTATTTCTAAGAATAAGGGAGATAATCGTTGATGGCTTAACTGAATCGTTCATCCGGTTCTAGTGGGAATTAGAAGCAAAATAAATTCTATGCAACTCAGACTAGTCGTGAGCAAGATGGTTCTCCCGATGTGGTTACCCTTATGTTGAAAGTCATTCATCTTGATGTTTATGGTTTGCTTGATCCCGGTGCTACCTTGTCTTTTGTGACGCCATATGTGGCTATGAGGGTTTATGTTCTTCCAGATGTGTTGTTAGATCTTCTTTTTTTCTGTACTCCAGTTGGTGATTCTAATGTGGCTAAGAGGGTGTATAGAAAGTGTCCCATCTCCTTATCTCGTAAAGTCACTCATGTTGATCTTATAGAGCTTTATATGCTAGATTTTTATGTTATCCTTGGTATGGATTGGCTACATTCGTGTTATGCTTCTATTGATTGTAGAACCCATATATCAAGTTTCATTTTCTAAATGAACCCATAATATAGAGTGGAAAGGGGGAAATTTTATGCCTAAGAGTCAGTTTGTTTCTTTTCTTAAAGCTAGAAAAATGATTTCTAAGGGTTGCACATACCACCTAGTTAGGGTAAAGGATACATACCTAAGAGTCAGTTTGTTTCTTGTCTTAAAGCTAGAAAGATAATTTATAAAGGTTGCACATACCACCTAGTTAGGGTGAGGGATATGGATTCTGACACCTTTACTCTTGAGTCGTTCCCCATTATAAATTAGTTTCTGGAAGTGTTTTTGGATGATCTACCCGGAATTACTCCCACAAGGGAAATAGACTTCGGTGTTGACCTTATCCTAGATAGGCAACCTATCTCTATTCCTCCTTATAGAATGTCTCTTGCAGAACTTAAGGAATTGAACGAGCAATTGCAAGATTTGTTGGATAAGGGTTTCATCTGGCTGAGTATCTCTCAATGGGGTGCTCCAGTTTTGTTTGGTTGAAAGAAAGATTGTTCGCTTCGTATGTGTAACACCTCGTCTTAGAACGAGCTAAATCTAGAAATAAGTAAATTGTAAAGACCTAAATTGAGATTTGTTTAAGTTACTCTTAAATTGTGAGTTTTGGGTCAACTTGAAATGATCATAAGTTTCAGCACATAAATAGTTAGGTGATCCATGACGTATCAAATCAAAGGTTTTCAAGTCCTCTTGTAAACGCCGCCGAGATTTCTAAAATCAGAGTTTGGAAAAAGGAGTTATTCCTATTGTAGTGCAGCCTCTCTAGATAGGGCCTTTTCAACCATTTTAAGGAGGGAAATTTTGGTCTTTTCCTTACCCCACTAGCGCTAAACGTTTTCTTCACCCAAATAGGGGTCTAAGGTTATTGAGATCAATTTTTCATTCTTTCAAAAACGTTCAAGAAATTTAGGGCAAAGTTCAAGAGGAGAAAAAAAGAGGTTTCAAAAAGTCTTCATGGTTTTGGGGAAATCGCCAAGAACTTGGTTCTTTCAAGGTATGTGAGGTTTATCATAGTGATGGATTTGTTCATCCTCATGCCAAGCATGTATTTCTTACATTTAAATTTTCCATGAAACCCTTTATGTAAAGCTTCTTGAAGGGTTCTTGATGTTTTAACCCCATTCTTTATCAATGGGGGTTTTGAATTCTTGAAGTGAGGGTTTTACAAATGAGTGGTGTTTTGTAATAGAATTGGAGTGAGATTACAATGGAATTATTCTGGGTTTATGAATCAAAAAGGTTTTGGGAAGAAACCAATCGATTTTAGATGAATTCGAACCAAAAATTGAGAAGAAAAATTGTCGTCTTTTCTAGGTTTGGGCTGGGGCGGCGCCTCCCCATAGCACCAGGGGTGCAGGAGCAAGGCGCCAGTAGTGCACCCAATCAAACCCTCAGTAAATGCAGGATTGGCGTGACGTGCTAACAGTGCAACCAATCAGACCCCCAATAAGTGATGCATGCCACAGTGCACCAATTGTGAACCCAATCAAACCCGTAGTATATGAGGGCTGGCGTGAAATAACACTGATGCGCCAGGGGCGTCAGACCCCTTTCACCTCTGTTCTTCATCCCGTATGCATTCCTTTAAATCATTTCTTCACTCTCTTCTTCTTTCCAGCTATCTAAGCTCCATTAGTCATTGAGAGATCCCATATGTATATATCCTAATCATAGTTCTTAAATTCACATTTTCAATTGAAAGTAAAGTTAAAATGAAAGTTCAAAGGTTCAATTTCATGAACAGTTAAGAATTTAAAATGTTACTTATATATATATCCATAAACTTATGTACCTATGTTGATTATTGGACTTGAAAAATAAGTTCATAAGTGCACGTTTTCAAGAATGTAAACACTTTCCATGTTTTGAAAAATATTTCAATCAAGTAAGAAGTCCATTCCTTGTAATGGGTAAATTGAGCTTAAAGTTATACCAAATGTTTTGGGAGTAGTATCGAGCACCAAATTGGGTTAGAGTATTCTATGATTCGAAAATCCTATAGTACTACGTAGCCAGCGTAGGATATGATAACATAGATTCTTCATGCGATTCCTCATTTTCTCTAAGAAGGCCAATTAGATGGATCAATAGTCACGATATCATCCTATACCCCGGCAAAATAAAAGATGTCCCTAGCAACATGAGGCGAAACGTTGTATCATGCTAGGTTCATGGTAATGGTTATCAGTTAGAGATACTCCCCACAAGTAAAGTATACTATTTTTATGTTGTTTTCATTGTATATTATGTTGTAAAGCTTAAATGATTTTCATTTCATATTCATGTATTGATCCAATTATGTTTCTTTCAGTCATTGAAGCTAGTAAATTATTTACTATAACCTTCTCACTTACCAGTACATTTAATGTACTAATGTCATTCGACCTATATCATTTCATGATGTAGATACATGTACTCAGGATCATCAACAAGTGTTTCATTGAGATCAATATTCATTCGCAGACAAATTTTGGTAAGGCGTATTTGCTTCCAAGAGACTCATTTTCCTTTCAGTTACTAGACTTTAGAAGTGTCACGGGTCTTGTCTCGACATCTATCATTCATTGATTAGACGATTCATAGACAGATTGAAGTATATGTTTCCACTATTTTCTCAGGATGTTTTGTTTAACTAATGATTATTGTTAAGTATTTTGCAAGACAATATTGTTAAGACTTTCTTAAATGTCTAATTGTTCACCTATTTAAGATTTTGCGTATTGTTTAATGTCATGTAAGTTATATAGCCAGTCCAAGGATTATCTTGGCAATAAAAAATAGTTCTCGAGTGCCAGTCACGTCTAGGGTGTAGGCTTGTGTCGTGACAAACTTGGTATCAGAGCCAGGTTTCAAGAGTCTTAGGGTGTCTATGAAGCCTTGTCTGTAGAGTCATGGTTATTGATGTGAAGTGCACACTATCTATAATTAGGAGGCTACAACATTTAAGAAATATAAGACTTTTTTCATACTCTTTACATGCAATAGAGTTCAACTCTATAAAAGTTTCTTTCTAATTCATACTTGCGCATATCATTCAGATCATGCCTCCACAAAGAAGTGTTCGAGGTCGTCCTTCTAAGAGAAATGTAGATTCTCAAGATCAATGGGTACCCAATGCACCAGAAGTGCAACCACCTCAGGGAGATGTCACCAATGCTTAATTAAGAAATACAATTCAGATGTTGACTAAAGTGGTGACAGTATAGGTTGGTCGCAAAGGAGCCGGACATCAAGATGGGAATGATGCATGTAGAGTCCGAGAATTTTTGAGAATGAGTCCCCAGAGTTCACTAGGTCAAAGATAAATAAGGACCCATAAAATTTTGTGGTTGAACTTTAGAAGGTGTTTGAGGTCATGCAAGTTGTTGATGTTGAGCGTGTTGAGTTGCGTGCTTACCAGCTTAAGGGCATTGCTAGGATATGGTTTGATCAGTGGAAGAAGAATAGGATCGAAGGGGCACCTCAATTGACTTGGATTGTGTTTGAAGGTTCCTTCATAGGGCGCTTCTTTCCCCGCGAGCAAAGGGAAGCGAAGGTAAGAGATTTCTAAATCTGAAATAGGAATCTATGAGTGTGCAAGAGTACAACCTTAAGTTCACTAAACTATCCCTCTATGCTCCGGAGATGGTGGCTGATATGAGGAGCATAATGAGCTTGTTCATGTCTGGACTATACCGCTTATCGATTAAGGAAAGTAAAATGACAATGATGATAAGAGACATGGACATAGATAGGCTTATGATTCATGTTCAGCAGGTTGAAGAAGATAAGTTGTTGGACAGGGAAGAGTTCTGTAGCAAGAGGAAAAAGACATTAAGTTAAGAGTCCGGCCAGCAGAAGAATGGGAACATGCACCGATCATCTTTTCAGCGAATGTCATCTAGACCTGCTCCATCATCATTGTCACACCCCAGGTCTACCCCCAAGACGGGGACACGGGACCTAGGATCACTAGTGACCCCAAGCTAACCCTGTTGGCATATCATAAGCATATTGAAAGATTTACTGAAATAGAAATATTTTGCGGAAGCTTAAAACATCATAAAGGAAAATGATGGGCAATACCCATTCTAAATATGAAATATATAAGACTGAGTTTAATGACAACTGAAAGATGAACACTCAAAAGGTAAAACTGAATATACCTATGTCAGAAATAGAGCCTATAACTGACTAGAAATGTTGGGACATACCCCAGCTAGATCTAGAAAAACTGAAACTAAAGAGTGAAAGTAGAAAAATAGACATGTCAATCATCTTGGAAGAATGAGGACGCACCATTGATGTTGCTGAACTGAAGATTGGGAACCGATCTATGCATGATTTGATGCTGAGGACCTGAACCTATATCACAAGAAGATGCAGCGCAGAGTATGCATCTGTACTTGAAAGGTATTGAGCATGCAGGATAAAATATAGCTCAATAAAATACATAACTGAACAAAGAAAATAACTGAGCAATGATATAAGGTGAGCATGATATTATTGTAACGACCCGAGAGCACCCCCTAGTCGTTACCGGTGTATTCGACCTCTCGGAGGTCTTATACAAGCCCTTAGCATTCGTCATTGCATTATCATAGAAAAATAGCGGAAAATTTAAAACTTTTCATAATATAACACAAGACTTA